>JABUQX010109479.1:0-14008 GCA_015478945.1 Trachelipus rathkii
GACAAAGACCTTAAACGCATATTTACTAAAATTCTAATTTATTACTTCCTTTGGGAAAAATAATGAATTAATGCGCATTATTTTAAAACTTCCCCTCCTGCGGCATGCTTCGAAGGGAGGTTGAAGGATTTAATTTCTAAAGGGGTCCTCTGGCCCTCAGTTTTATAGAGAGGGTAGATTTTCAACTTAAGCTAATGGTTCTTCCGTCTCTTCATTATTAAATAGGGAGAAAGGAATGATGCATCATATGTTTTATGATAGAAGGCTAAAGCTAATTATATGAACTAAAAATTGGTACATTCGGCCCTAAATAGAAGATTACAATAGGACTTTGAGATCTGTGCCACCAGTAGCAAAGGTAATTTGCCAAATAATATTACCTACATTTTGTTTTTAACAAATTTACATTGTTTACTTTCTCATATGATTGGAGAAAGTGGGGGATGTTGTCGGATCCAAGAAGTAACCCAATATCCGTAATGATATCTGATGTTGAATAAGGATTGGCAAGGGGGATACGATATGTTGAAAGCATTTTGTGGTCTTTCACAAAGCCGCAAGGTATTTTAAAGATCTTTGGGAAGGTGATCTACCTATAACAGCAGAAATAGTATCACCCTATCCTTGGTTTAAAAAAAAAAAAACTTGGGATGTGCACTTAATTTTCCATCTGTTTAAGTACCCGAAGGAGTGCCCTTTTTGTTAATTCCGTTTATGGAGATGTTAATAGTGGAATGGGGAATACAATTTAATGTTTTAACTACTGATTTTGAGACTAAAGTGAGTTGAGATTCTTGGTCGAAAATACTTCGAACCAAGATGGGTTTATCTCCTTTATTAATTTTTAAATCCGCGATGGGAAGAGCTACACCGTGGCTCTGAGCCAACAAGGTGGAAGTTAGGTGGTTTGAAGCGGATTGGGGTACAGTTGTAACATACTCTGTTTTTTTATATTGGGGACAAAGAGCAGTATGATGTTCTGGAGACTGACAAGTGTAACACTTCTTAGTGTTTTGGCAATCAGATGTAGGATGGTTGGCACCTAAACACTTTCGGCACCAACGATGACTGTTAACTAATTGATTACGAAGTTCAAGGGTATTTAAAAGACTACAGTTGGCAGTGTAGTGACTGTTGTTACAAAACCGACATTTTATAGGGTTATTTTGATTATTATTATTATACAAAAGTGTTATTAAATAATTATTTGAAGGGCGGACTGTCCTTGATGGTAATATTTGATTGTTACTATTGATAAGATGATGGGGGTTTATTTGATGGTGAGGGAATTATTTTGTTAAAACGCTATGGATAAGTTTGTTTATTTAGGTGGAGTTAGGGTTGAGGAGGGTAGTTTGGTTTATTATATGGACTTTCTGAGTTGAGGTGAGTTCACATTTGTATTTAATATAGTTGGATTTGTGTGCGGTTGCCCCTTGTCCATTTATGTATTGGAAGGCTGAAGTTGCCTGCAGAATTTTTTAGGGGGATTTTTTACTTGTCCTGTTGATATGTTTGACTCGAGCCCTCATAAAAACTGATAGAGCCTGGTCACAGAAAAAGGAAAATCAAGGGTCAGTCGATAGTGATTACCGCATGTTCCCATTTAACTTTTTCTTTATTTTGAAAATCGTACCCTTGGGCCAATAAAACACCCAATATAGTAGAGCTAGTAGCGTCATTGACGGTCATGCCCTTGACTTTTTTAAAGACTCGACATAGCAATGTACATTGGCTTTAAAAGCATACAAATCGGAGTATTCATACTTCGGAGGGGTTAATGTAGTTAATTTTAATATTAAAGGTCTCCTTGACTCTTTGGCGGGCTATCGAAATCCTTTTCAAGAAGACTTCGAATAACTTTATAATTATCACCGGTGTTGCATAGCCAGATACCATCTGTTTTGCTGTGCCTTGAAGGCAATCAAGTAATAATCAGTTTACTAAAGGTCAGAGTAATTTATGACCCCGACCATGTTTCAAATGATTCAATGAAAAGTGGATATTTAAAATATTTGCACTAAAGTAGGTAGTTTTTTAATGGACGTTTAATGCTCGCTTGCTCTAGGGGTACGCCGGGACACTTCGGTGTATGTAGGCGGCGCGAAGCTGGTCGCGAGGTGGTTTAGTAAGCTTTTTTATCCTTTTAATATGTTATGTCAACCTGGCGCTGAGTGGAATAAAAGAAATGATGAAGCATCGGATGACGAGTACGTCTCACAAAAGATTTTCCTCGTCAAGGAAATTTGCGATGTTATCATCAACTTCTGTTAATTTAATGTCTAAACTTTCTAATCTTTTTATAAGAGAATTCAATTTGGGAATATCGGGGTTGGCAACCATTAATTGGGTATTAGTATCTTTAACTGTCTTTGTGACATGTAGAACGTAAACAATTTGCGTGATTTTTAATATGCTCGTATAGTTTAAGGTCACTATCTGACAAATCAGACATGGGGAGAAGCCATTTTTGATCAAAACTTTCAAAATATAATAAACAAAAAAAAATGTGTCTTCAGACACTAAAATATTAAAAATGATTTAAATTATCAGATTAAATGTTGATTTCTAATAAAGTACAATATAGATTGTACAAGTAAAAAATATTGTCTAAGTACAAGTACTTAGTACAAAATAATATACACCAAAACCAAGATTTATAATATTTCAACTATAAGATTAAATGTATTTAATAATGTTCAACAAAAATGTTGAACCGATGAACCGGTTTCAGATATACCTTTGGTATAGAAGCGACTGGATAGTTTAATAAAAATTTATACATGAAAGAGTGTCTCGTGACACTAAATATTCAAATTGTATTTACTCTGTCTCGACCACTATCTTGGTAAAATGTATATAATTGGATCACTCGTTGTGATATGAGTACCTGTGTAGGTTTGAACGAGGATTAGTTATACTATATATATATATTATATTTCTGTGTCTGGTATATCCTATTATTATTATTACTATTATATATATATATATCTATTTATAGGGTTGTATATTAATATACTTTTATATTTTAATAATATATAAGTATAGGATTTTATATTATATATAACATATTTATATGCATACAATGTTATTACATCAGATTAAAAACTAATCTTAATTACTGCAAGTAATTGTGTTTATAATTATTCACAACCAAGTTTTCTATAATATACTTCTTAGGTTATTCAAAAAGTATTATAGGAACATATCTAATACAAGGTAGTATATATAATACAAAAAATATATTAATACAAATGTTATATATAATATATGAAAGGAATGTAAGTCATTTTTCTTAATTGAATTGAAGAGTGGTTGTATTTATTTTTTTAATATATTATAGGTATATTATAGTATATACTATATATACTATATTTATAATATAGTTTTTTATATATTTATATTGTACGGTTTGTAGATTATTATATATATATGATAATATAGGTGTTTATTAAGTTTTGTTAGGTATATATATAGTTATATATATAATACATACACATAGACAGATATAGTATAGCGTATTATATATACTAGGTATATATATATATAGTAATATATAAATATAATATTAATACATATTTTTTAAATATTAAAAATATTTTATTTAAAATATTTTTAAAGAAAATAACTGTAATTTCTTATTCTTATTTTGATTTTATAATTTTTTAAAGTTTTTAACGAAATAAAATTCCCTACAAGTTGGGGGGCGAAATTTTTAAAAAGTTCCGCCGAAAATTTTTTTCTAATATTTTTATTGAATGCCTCTTTAATGAGCCAATTAAAATTTTGGATGTGAAGAACTGGAGACTTATGTCTCATATAAGCTCCCACACAAAAAAAATAAAAAGCCCCTATTGAGGGGAAAATATATTCCCCCATCTTTTCTCCATCCTCAAAACAATGAAAAAATATATAAACTATTACTAAAAAATAGTTTAAAAGGTGGTAAAGATTTTAAAAGTTAATGAAAAAATGGGTAAAAGTTCGTGTGGCAAGTATTTATGACTCACAAGTTGAGCGCTAGGATAAATGGTTTGAAATTCAAATCCGGTAAAGGACTGAATGAGGACGTTGGGCCGCCACTTAAAATGTGGCGCAAATTAAATGCTTTGAAATGGGGTGCGTGAGTTAAAGCACGTTGGGCGCCACTTTAAATGTGGGGATTATGACCTAGTCCCAGATAGCTGGACTAATGAAGACCAGATCACCAAATCCCATTTTTTCCTACCCTCAAACCAAAGTTCTTCTCGACGCGTACTTATCTTTCGCTGTGAATTAGTTTTGTGAAGTAGCCAATGAATAGTGGAATATATATTAAAAGTCAAAAAATCTAGGTTATATATATATATATATATATAGTATATATAAGTATAGTATATACTATAGTATGTTCGTTAGTATTATATATATAATATATATTATTTATATATATGATCTATATATATATATATATATACGTACTATATATAGCTCGTGGACCTCGTGTTGACCAGAGTAAATTAAATAATATGATACAAACGACATGAAAATAATTATTGACTCTAATAATTTTACTGCCTATATAAAACCGCATGCCCATAAAAAGAACCGATTTTTTATTTTATGAATATTTTGATCGAAAAAGTTTTGTTGTGTATTAAAATTTAAATTGAAATTTATTTACTTATATACTTTTAATTTTGAAAGTTTTATTGAATTTATTTTTATATTTGAAAAAGTCGCTTTAATGTTTGAAATTATAAATTTTCATTGCGAAGTTATGTTTCCGAATCTGAACATGTGTAACGACGTTATCGAACCAGATGTAGTATATATTTTTTTCTGATATAAATAGTATAATATCGTTTCGGAAGTTGGATAAAGATGAAAAACTCATCCAAATTCGAGGTAATGACATAAAACAATATTGGTTGTATTAATAAAAGGATATTGAAAGAGCTTTGCTACTAAGACTTTTCTTATAATTAGTACTAGACGAAAGCAATAATAATAATAATAATTAATAATAATAATATAATAATAAATATAATAAATAATAATATATTGCATTAATATAATAATAGAAAGCAGTATTCTAGCGTACAAAAAATAAATGATATAATAATAATAAGAAAATAATAATAATGATATAATAATAATAGATACATAATTAAATAAGTATATAATAATAATAATAAATAATATATAAATAAATAATAATAATAATAATAATAAATAATAATAATAATAATAATTTTATTTATAATGTTTTAATAATTATAGTAAAATACCAACAATAATTATTATTTGTAGGAATAAATCTTCGTTGAAGACAACAAAAGTGTTTCAGTGAGAAGATGAATTCCGATAATAACTTTGCTTTGTTCCTCAATGAATCTAGTTCTTACAAGAAGGCTAGAGGCCATTCGAACGTGCAAGCAAGGTTTAATAGAGGGAAGACTAATTATTAATAATAAACAGAGGTAAGGCCTCTGTCTAAGGAACTAACTTGCTCACCGAGCCAGGGGGTTTAAACTATATCTAAACCATTACCACTAGTTCAATGTTATCATGCTATTCTGTTATACTTGCGAGTGAAGTTTAACAAGTAGGATATCTCATTGGAACTTTGACGCTAATTATTTTAATACTTTGTGACAAAAATCTATATTGATATATTAATATATATTATATATATATTATATATTATACTCTTTTTATATATATATATATAACTATATTATATTATATTATTTATAATATATAGTATATATATATATTAACTAGTTCAGACTCAGAGAATTGAAGACTACATAATTTTCATATATTGAAACTTGTCCATATTTTACTTTACCTTCAATTTTCTTAACTGCGTAGAGTTTTTCGTCACTTAACACTTTATTGTAAATCTGGAAAATATAATTTTTTTAAACTTGAAAAATTAACGTATTTCACAATAAAAAAATTGCCTAAAATATTCAAATAGTTTTGGAATTTCGTCTCAAAATGTTCTACAGTACAGTGATTTTATGTATTAATTACAAAGAGTTTCAAAGTGTTCATAATAATGTTACAATAAATTTTGAAGTGATTCCAATAGTTGTTAAGAAGAATATTTTAAATATATTTTCAAAATATTGTTTCTTCATGTCCTGAAAAGTGATTCTTTAATTTTACAAGTTCTAAAGAATTTTCTGCGTACTATTATTAATATTTTAATATATATTTAACATAGCAGTTACAGCATGATAATTTTTTTACCTCAGTTAAATAATTTTTAGGATCTTCGAAACTTTTCAAAGAAAGCGATGCTAAAAGAGTTAATTTATTGCAATTAAAAGTCAAAATATCTTCTGTTTTTTTCAATTCCTTTTCCAACTTTATCAAATCCTGCTTTATTTTTTCTGCATCATTTTCCTTATTTTCAGAGTCTGCGCACATTTTATTTTTAATCTTTAACCCCAGATCTCAGTAATGTTCAAAATTCAAAATAAACTTTTTTTTTCTTTGAAAATTGAAAAATTGCGATATTTTTTTTTCTGGTTTGAAGATCTTTATGAAATTTGCATGCCTTATGTAGTCAAGCCAGATACACATTTTTTATTTAGATCATTTGCTTGTATACATAGTTAGTTTGGATTTGTTCTTGATACAAATGTAAAAAAAATAATTTTTTTTGGAGTATACAAAAAAATTATATGGGTATAACAAGTGTATCTCGCCCGACTATATATGCCCTCAAAATTTGATATTGATCGAATAAGTAGAAAAAAATATATATCAATATTTCACTTACCAAAAAAAAAATTCTTTGAAGAAGTGAAATATTGATATATTTTTATATATATTAATATATTTCTACAACCGATAACGGACGCAACTACTCTGAGCATTCCTCCATTATGGAACAGAGGAGATGGATGTTCAGTCTGATGAAGGGCCTGAATTGGTGGTTGGCATTTCTACAGAAATCCACAGCAGGCTAGTGGAAACTGAAGCTGAAGGATTCATTGAACTGCAACATCACGACCGCTGTTGGATGGTACCATGCTTTTGAAAATAATTTTTCGTCAAATTAGTATAGATAAACCTTTGCAAATTTAATTAAAACTAACATTAGCTACCGTACATGGCTGGAACTTAGGGAACAGGTCCCCTTTGAAGAAGACAGTAGCAAAGGTCCAGAACCTTTGATACCTTCAAATTTAGTTAACACTGACTTCAGAAACTGAATTATTTTGTTTTTTTCGGTGCTCATACTCTTAACCTTCTTGCAACAGTGGACATAGCTACCGTACATGGCTGGAGCCAAGAGGATAGCTTCTCTTGGAAAAAGACTGTGGCAAAGGTCCAGAATCTCTGGCACCTTCGAAATAAAAGTTCTCTTGCTGCCAATAAAATCAAAGTGGCGGTAAAAAGAAAGCTGTAGACACCTGTAGTTACCAGGCAAGACTTAGCAAACTATTATAATTTGAAAATTAATTTTTAACTATTTTGAATTATGACATCAAATAGTAAATGATAATAACTTAAAATCTTTAAATGCATCATTTTAACAGATGGAACTTATTTTATGACTGTATGTCTTTGTTGGCAGAGGTTTTCAGCAAGCTTACTCATGTGGAATTTATCAGCAACATCATTATTAACCAGTTGAAAGACGCATCCCCCTCAGTGAAATGGACATAAAAGTAAGACATATATAATTATATATGTTATTGTTAAGTCAATAGATACGCAGGTAAATGTTGCTAACTGTTGTGTCAACTTGATATGGTTAGTTGTTGGCAATGTAACTAAGGCAGATTTTAATAAAATGCAATTTAAACAGTCTTTATGGTTTTGATTCACTCATTTTGTTGGAAGTATAATTAGCACCCATTTTGTTGTAGTTATATATAACTGGATGAGGTAGGTATTATTATATATTAATATATAAGTTATTATTTAGACTATAACCATAAATTGCATGAATTTCTGGAGTTTAAAGAAAACAGTAGTTTTTAAAAATTAAACTATCGTATTATGACTATAAACAAAACTTATTATAAAAGCTTGGTCAGTGTTTTGGATTTGCATGTACTTGGTTGTATACTTAAATTCATTACTACTATTAACCAAAGGCCCTTAATGAGTGCTTTGTGGATTTGAATTGAGCATAGTTGGTGATTGGTCTAATTTTAGTTGGTATACTACTGTTCTCTATATTCTATAATGTTCTATATTAATAATAAAATATATAATATAAATAATAAATAATTTATAATTAATATAATAATAATAATATAATAATAATAATAATAATATAATAATAATAATAATTAAATAATAATAATAAAAAAATAATATAATAATTATATAAAATAATAATAATAATTAAAATTAAATAATAATATAATAATAAAATAAAATAATATAATAATAAGATTAAATATATAATTAATAATAATTATATAATAATAAAATAATAATAATAATTTAAATAAAAGTTAAAGTTATTGTACTAACATTAATCTACTATTGGGTGGGTGTGGAAAGATGTCCTTTCAAACGGAGAGTAAATTGTATACGTAAACGACGACCAACTAACGTCTGAAAAAAAGAAAAATAAAGGTGTTCGATTTTAATCTATGTATTTAGTGAAGATAAATATCTACTTTGGACTGGATCATTATTAGGAGAAGTACCCAACTAAACAATGTACTAAATAAAGATAATTAATATATAATATAAATAAAAAAATAAAAAAAGATGTGAAATAAAACAGTAATGTAATAATAAATGCAATGATGTTGACGGATTGATAAAATAATAATAAAAAATAAAAATGAACGTAAGTAGTCAAAGTTAAGTGCGTAAGTAGTGAAGCTGTATTTCTAATTATTAAGATATGAATAGTGTATCCTTGCAATAATAACAAAAATCATTATAATAATATCTTCATGTTTAATAAATAACATTTGGTAAAAAATTAATACTAATAATATTGTTAATAATATTGATAAGATTACAATTATATGTTATTATACTCATTCCATCTTTTCTGAAGAGTATCAATTTCCGATTCTCCAATATCGCGTATCCGAGAAGCCGAATAATTCGTTGAAGTTTGAAACCTTTGTACAAAAAGATATTTAGAAAGGTAATTGATTTATAACGGAACGAATAATTTTAACTATAAATTAGGTTCGGATAAATCGGAGCCACAAATTGCCTAATTTTTAATTATTATTCGGATATAAAATTTATAATATTAAATTCTTGAGTATTATCTAAAAGAAATGTATGAAAGTAGAGTTCAAGGTTAGAATAAGAAATTTAAACTATGTAAACTATAAACTATAGAACAATTTATTATAATACTAGAAAATGCAATTTGTGAGAAATTCATTCATCAACGTAACTGTCATTAGTTACAATATAGTGTAAAATTACTCAATAATCAGTGATACATAATAAAAAATTATAATTTATAGATAAAAAAAATTGCCTTTAACTTAAAATTTAAACTATGCAAACATACCTGGTTTATAAATTTAAAATCCATGTGTGAAACCCGTGTTAGTTATTGCCTTTAGGATTACGATATAAGAATAGTTTGAGTTTTTGCGTTACGTTTTATTAGTCAATATTAGAGCGTCATTATAAAAAAAATCTCACATATTTATACAATTTCTAAAGCATGTCGTGCGAACTGTTCTCGGCTGTAATGTCTTACCAGTAAATACAATAAATTCCTTATCTTCCTAAATCATAGTAAGGTGCATTTCCCGTGCTTGCTCGAGATAATTATGTAACAGCTATGTAAATATAATGTAACATAACAAATATTGGCTGAGCTTAAAGACGGTTTGATGATGTATTCATACAATAAATTACTTAATCTAATATTTCTTCCAAATAGATAATAACCCCATCATATAAGTGTATATTAGTAATATATAAAGATCCACATATGTAGTTTGATAACTTGTATACCTAAAAAACCAGTAGTGCACAATTTTATCAATAGTTCAGTCTGGAATCTATAATTATTTTGTTAATAGCAATTTGAATTCTTTTTTTCAACGTATAATTTACGTTCGAGATTTTAATTAATTGTTAGCGAGTAACATTTCGTTAGAATACAATAAACTCTCTCTAAAAATTTATTCTGTATTTATTTTACGTGTCTTCAGGTATACTTTACTTAGATATTTTCCCAGCGGAATCCATTTAATCCAATGTTAATCCAAGGTGAATCCAATTAGTTAGAATTTTCAGTTTGGTCTAGGTTCCTCGATATCCTTCTCCACGAATTGCGCCATGGGATTTCTAGATGCTTTGCCTCCGTACTTTTTCTAGAAACTGGTTTTTGGCGGTTAGTACGAATGAATATATGCTTGGTTATTAGAACCCTTAGATTTTACTTAGTACATTGTATCTGCGTGCTAATTAGAACTGATTTTCTTTCAACTTTACTATCATGATACTTATCAATAGTTTTATAATATATATTACTAATTATATTTATTATTAATTGTATATTACTGTATTTATTTATTATTTTTATAATATTATTTAATTAGTTTATTATTATTATGATATTATTATTATAGATCATTATTGTAGTTATTACTCTTTTTATTATTAAATTATATATATTAATATAACTTTCATTATATAGTTATAAAGTTGACTTTTAATTATAGATTCCACTAAAATATTTTCGTTCGTAAGTATATTTCATTTAATTTTGTACCGTAACGACTTGTCTAGGAAAATTAGATTTAGCTAACATAAAGTTTACGCATAAAGAGGTCTCATTTGTTATTGTTGGATGCTCGCAGAGTCGGGTTCCTCCGACCCTTGCCCCTCCATTTTACGATTCGAGCTTGATGATAAATCGTCTCCCCTCACCCTCCTGTTCGCCCGTCTGCTCTCAGCCCCCTATCTTGTGCACAAATGCTGAATACTCTTTAAAATATAATATAGAATAATATAATATTATATATTTAAATAAAAGTTACCCTTTTAAATATTAAATAATATATTAAATTAATAATTACTCAGATTAAATTATAATTATGTATATATTAATCATATAAATAGAATTTATATGGAGGGGATACATATCCAAAATATATAATAATATATCAAAATGCAACTATTATCATAAAAATATAATAATTTTTTTATGATCAGAAATATGTATTATATTAATATTGTAATTAATTGTTAAATGATTCTTAGTGATATTAACAATAAGCAGACCGTAAAACGATTATACAATATGTGCCTATTACATCTAGATAATCTATTATAATGGTTCTATAATTTTTCGTAGGCCGCTGTAGCTATCTTTAGTACGGCTCTGTGTGTTCACGAGTGCGTCAAGAAAAAACTTTAATGAGATGAAGCTCTCTCCAACTTTAGATATTGCATTCTATTAATTAACAAATTAAATAATAATAGATTACAACTTTTTTTTTATAATACTTATTATTATTACAATGGTTTTTTGTTATTATAATCCTTTAAAGATTCATTATAACCTTTTCAATGTTATAAAATAAAAATTAAGTATTTTTACTGAAGATATATAAAAAGTAAACTACACCCTGTGCTCAAAGAGCTTTCACTCATCTCATATATACTATAAAGCGAGGTGACATCTGTATTTATATAGGATAAAAATATTCCTATTCCACATGACGTGTAAGCAATGACTCTACTACATAAATGGTTTTATAATAATTAATATTATTCGATAAATTATTATAATCGTGTCGAAACAAATAACTGATTTCCCTATTAATAGTCTATTTATTCCTAAATTACTTTTATTTCTGATATATTGATCATTTCATTATTTATTAATATTTCTAATATATTTAAATTAATTTACATACAGAATGTAAAAAAACTACAACAATATGTACCACAATTAAATTGTGATTTTACTTTGTCCAAATAATATTATATAGGTAGATATAAATATATATTATGATATATATATATATAGATAAGTTATATTAATAATTAAATAATAATAATAAATTAAAAATATTAAATATATTTTACGTATATAATATTGATATTTTATATATTATATAAATATATATTGTTACAATATATATATATAAGATTCAATACTACATTGGGTATGTAATAATTTCAATTGAATTTTCTCAGAGTCTAGCCGCGTGAACAAACTAGCGCAAAATAAGAAAATTGATCTATCAATGAATGATACGTTCCAGACAGAGACATTGGGTTCTCGGTTTCTATCATTTATTAAGAAATTTGGAACATTTTAATATAAATTTTATGAATACCTGTATTTAAATATACAAATCCTATCAAAATTCTAATTATAGTTTGCATTATAATTAATCGAATGGGTTAAATAATTTAATATTAAAGTAATGGGTTAAAATTTTCAAATCCCCAAAACGTTGGACAATAAAAAGCAAGTAAAAACATGAATGAAATGAGCAAGTTCAAAACACTTTAATACAGAAAAGATTCAAACACGTTTTTTTTTCCAAATTTTTTCATTTTTCTTAACTTTGAGTTAAATTTTTTAAAAGAACCTGTCTTTCAAAACATATTAATAAACTATACAATTAATAAACAATTTTAAACAAGACCTAAATTGTAAAAGGAAAAACAAAGATTAAAATACGCAAATACATGTACAAAGGAAAACAAGTTCGAAACACGCAGATACATGTACAACGAAAAACAAGTTCTAAAGACGGAGAAAGCATACTCATCAATGTATTTATTTTCATGTGTTATATAGTTAAGAAATTTGAGTATTAATTCTTGTGCTTACGCTCGATAAAAATGCTCACCCAATTTTAGCACGAATTTTCGCTGCATAAACAACGTTTTGCTTTACAAATATTTTGATTCAGCTGTTGTAATTGAGCACGTGGTTTTGGAAATAAACAGAATAAAAAAATAACAAATGGTTTATATTACCAAAAATTCATCAACCTAAAGTGATGGACTTTATCTATTTGGAAGAAATTTTAGATTTAAAGCTAATTTTATTGAATTGAAACATTCATCAAACCAAACGGACCTATACCAAGCCGCCATCTTGTTTGTTTACATTTTTTCATAAGCTCGTCCTAAAATTCGGCAAGCACGGGAAATAGCAACCTTACAGAATTTTAGGAAATTCCTTATGTGTAAATTCTGTAAGATTGCTATTTCCTGTGCTTGCCGAATTTAGGACATGCTTATGAAAAAATGTAAATATTGTGAGCATTTTTCTAAATTTGCGCTAAATTTGACAAAAACGAACGCAAACTCAAACATTTCTTACGTTTTCTCAAAGCACAAAGGCAAAAACGAAAAACGGCTTTGACCAAATATTTTTAAATTTATACCCTTAAGACAGGGTTGGCACGAGTTTTTTGATTTTAAAGGCAAATTTTTTTTTCTAAATTAATAATTTTTCCTAGTTATCACCTGATTAATGATAAGTATATTTCATCTATATAATAAGCAAATTCATCAATGTAGTTTCAAATCATTTTCAATAAAGAAATAAATAAAATTAGATTACTCAGATGTTATACAGTATATACATAATTTAAATAACTTAATTAAACTAAATAATTATATTTACTAAACATTTTTAATTAGGTAATAATTAGGATTATTTACTAATTTTATCCGAATAATAATTAAAAAGGCAATTTGTGCCTAAAAAAAAAATAAAATAAAATAAAAAAGTTAAAAATTGATTTTTTAATAAAAAAAATCAAAAAAAAAATCCCCAACCCTACCTTAAGATATCTTTTTGTACAAAGGTTTCAAACTTCAACGAATTATTCGGCTTCTCGGATACGCGATATTGGAGAATCGGAAATTGAAACTCTTCAGAAAAAGATGGATGAGGTACATAAACAATAATTGATTTCTTCAATATTTACCAATTTTTGAAATTTGCAGCAAAATGATTTTAAATTTTATTATTATTATTGTTATTATTATTATTATTATTATTATTATTAGTTGGTAAATCTTGATA
>JABUQX010109480.1:0-29188 GCA_015478945.1 Trachelipus rathkii
CAATTTATCTGCCAAGTCCGCCGCTATCCATTTACGCTGACCAGACGGGAAAACCTGTCTTCCAAGAAATTTGTAACAGCTATCATCTCATCATCATCATCATCATTCACATTTGTGCTTATTATATCATCATCATCATCATAACATCATCATCATCAATATATATCTTCATCAATTCATCATCATCAACTATACATCATCATCATCATCATCCAATCCTAAAAAAAAAATTACATCACAATATAGGATGACAAATCAATCACATCATTCATATCATCATCATCCATACATACATTCATCATACATCAATCAATCATTAATCCCCAATCATCATACTCTATCATCTCATATCCATCACATAATACAACATTCCATTCATACAGTCAATTACATTAATTTATTTATTATTAATTATTAATTATTTTATTTAATAAATTATTCTTAATTATATATATTAATTATTATTAAATTATATTAATTATTATTATTATTATTATTATTAAATATATATATATTATATATTTATTACTATTAAATTATAATTATATTAATTATTTATATATATTAATGATTATTAAATAATTTTAATTAAAATAACTAATGTATTCTTATCTCACCATTCTTCACTTTGGTTCTAAGTAACAAGTTTGATTTATACGGATATTACAGATAATCTGAATTTATGGGTAGAAAGCGCCTCTAGCAGACTCGATTTATTTTATCACTTTTAAAAGAATTTCCTAACGTGAATTCTTATCCTCACCCTATTCCTCACTACCTATAGGAGGTGGTTCTATTTATCCTCCTTTCCTATTTTTCTTTTTTTCTCATTCTTATTTATTACTTTTAATCTTTTATTACTATACTTTATTCTATTCTATTATTCTATTCTATTATTCATACTCTTCCATCTTCTTCTTCTTATATTTCTTCTTCTTATTAACTTCTTCTTCTAACCCTTGCTACTCTTTCATTCTTCTCACTTCTATCTACTTTATCTTCTATTTCATCTTTGTCTTTTTCTTTCATCTTTATCTGCATCTTTCATTTAATATTCTTATCTTCTTCTTCTTCTTCTTCTTCTTCTTCATTCTACTTCTTTACTATCTTCTTCTCTATTTACTATCTTATTATCTTTAACTTACTTCTTCCTTACTTTAATAATAATATATCTCATTTCTTACTCTTCTTTATATTCTTATTATTTTATTATATATATTACTTTTCTCATATCTTTTCTTTTCTTTACACTTATTCTTAATATTATATATACTATAATATATTATAATTTTTTCATATTTTCTCATATATTCTTTATTATATCTTACTTTCCTATACTTCTGCCTGGCCCACCCTAAATTGGAAGCCACATCCTAGCTTCCAGAAGCCGGCGTCGCCACCATATAAAGATGGGCCGTTTCACAGGTCGAGGATAAGAGGAAATAAGAAAAGAAGGCACGGGGGAGGCGTGCGAGCTGGCATACTCAGAAAGGAGGTGCTCTATTGTATCCTGAGAATTGTGGCATCTGGTGCAAAGTGGGGGAGGTGACGTTTTCTAGTTTAAATCTATGTTTTAATTCGCATGAAGTTCGGGTGGTGTACCGTATCGTGCACCGCGACGAGTCCTTTGGCTTCTCTATGACAGCGTTTCTTCTATTGGGGAGAGTTTTGGGGAGGGGGTATTTAAATCAAGTATTATTTGGCAGATTTTGGAAGGTAAGTGTTTGTTGGTGGGAATGGATTAATTGAAGTCATGCCTATTAGTGAGGGGGTCGGGGAATTATATTTATAAGTGTTGTAATAAAATTGTGCAGAGTGAGGAGAGGGAGGGATTTTAGTCTTGTGTTCGAGGGGATTGAGAGATTGGTGACTGAATGGGTTGGTTACGGTCTTTTGATAGAAATTGGGTTCCTACCATCTCCGATGGTGTGGAAATGGGGAGGAATGGAGTTTTATCAGTAAATGGATTGGGTGGTTTTTAGAGTGACCGTGATTATTTAAAAGGGCTGCGTTTTGGGAGATTTTGTGAAGTTTATTTGTGTTTGATTTTGAAATTGCCAGGGAAATGCTGAGGAAACGTATTTTAGTTAGTTCTAAGGAAGTTGCTATATAGATTTACGTATTAGTAAGTATGTTTACTGAGTGCTGAAATGTGGCTTGGGATAATAGGGTTGAGGTATTTAGTTTCGTTAAGTTGTGGAAGTGATTTGGTTCATTGGGGGGAAAACGTCATGATGGGTGTCATATGTATCCTATGTTTTTTTTGGGAGTTTTGTTTAAGTGGGCAGGGGGTTTATGTTCAGAGTAATTTAAGGATGGAGGGAGGATTGATGTCGGTCGGTAGTTAATAGGTTAATAGGGTGATAGAGGACTTAAAGGGGGGATGGCTGTATTCTGTTGGATGCATTACCAGTTTTCTAAGTTAGTGTAGGTATTCATTGATGTGTTTTGTGGCTCTGTGTTATACGTTCTGGGTGTTTGGAATGAGGCTAAAATGTCGTCTGCATACGTGATTAGTTTGGTAGAGTGGTGGATTGGGGTGGGTAGGTCTGCAGTGAAAAAGTTGAATAAAAATGGAGAGAGAATGGCTCCCTGTGGGACGCCTTTTTGTAATTTGATAGAGTGGGAGAGATTGTTTTTATATAATACTTTTGCAAAACGGTTGGTGATGAAATTAGAAAGCCATTTTTTGTCCTTTTTTTCTAAAGGGGAATGGAGGGATTTTTTGAATTAGGAGGTGTGTGGGGAACGGTGTCGAATGCTTTTGTCTATGTCTATTGTGTGAGTATTGATCTATGGGAAGGTGATTGTTTGAAGCCATTAATGATGTGTTGGGTGAGGGAGGTGAGGGCTGTGTTTGTAGAGTGGTTGCTTTTAATCCGTGTTGGAAGTCTGGGAGGAAATGAATTGGGAAATTTTATTTAATATTAATTTCTCTAACAATTTACTGTGGAACAAAGCAGAGAATTGGGCGATAGGAGGAAGGGGATTTGGGTTGGGGTCTTTTTTTTGGTTTGAGTTTAGGGATTATGTAATGCTTGTTTCCAGATTTGGGGTATGTATATTTGAGTTGCCAGGATTTATTGAAGATGTCTGTAAATAGGAGGATTGCGTTTTCTCCAAGGTGTTTTATGGGCAGGTTGGATATGGAGTCTAGGCCTGATGCTGTTGAATTTTGAGGGTTTTAATGGTTTCTGTTATCATGATTGTTGTGAATGGAGGTATGGGGTTGAGATCTAGTTTGAGTTTTCTAAGTTGTTTTTTTTTGTTTTTCCTTGTATCGGGGTGAGTTGGGTTTGCGGAGATCTTCAGCGTAATGTTTAGTCGAGCTGTTCTGATTGTTGTTTTAGGGGAGGGGAAGCGGAGTTGTTAGTAGAGAATGGGGATTCGTGAGATGGTGGGGGTTGTTTTTCGTGAATTGTTTAACTTTTTGAATAACTTGCCAGGTTTTCTTATTGTCTTTGCGTGAGATGTTTTGTTGTAGGTATTCAGAGAATTTTTAGTAGTGTTGGTGGTTATGAGCGTTAGTGAATTTTGGTTGTTTAGATATTATATATACAGTAGTGACCCAGAAATACATATAATATATAATATATATATATATATATTAATATATATATATATATTATGATATAATATATATATAAGTATAGTATATTATAATTATATATATATATATATATATATTATATATATATATATATCTAATATAATTATATATATATACTTATATATATATAATATATATATATATATATATATTATATATATATATATATATATATATATATATATATTATATATCTATATATATATATATATATATATATAATATATATATATTCATATATTATATATATATATACGTATATAATAATACATAATAATAAATTTGAAAATTTACATATAGTAGTTAACAAATTTCAAACTTAAAAACAAAAAAAATAATAATTTTAGCACCTAAAAGAGTTCCTTTCATGACTCCACTAGAATGATAAGATTGATCTTTAAGCACAAGGCGCGAATCCAAAACGCTTGATCATTTCTGCTTCGTCAGTAATGAGGCTTTTCCTCCAACAGGTCCACTAGTTCCTGATTTATCAAGTTTATAATATATATATATATATATATATATATATATATTATATATCTATATATATATATTATAATTATTATATATATATATATATATATATATAATATATATATATATATATTTATATATATATATATATATTATTATATATAATACAATAGAAACTATGTAAAGACAATTTAATGTCACATTTTTATGTATGTTGGTATATTGTAATAACAATGAAAAATATAGTTTGCAATGATTTTAAAACAATTGTAACTTATTAAATGTTATGTAATATTACTGTAAATCAAACATGAGACAGTAAGTCTATTGAATTCTCATGATTATTATTATTATTATTATTATTTATTATTATTATTAATTATTTATTATTATATTATTTTTATTATTATTATTATTATTATTATGATTATTATTATTATTATAAACAACATGAATTAAATTAAATTTTTAATTAAAATCATGTAAGGACAATAAAACAAATTTTTAAAGGGGTATAGAAATCTTTTTTTTTGTCAGAAACTATTCAAAAGGAGTTTTTAGAACCTTTTTCGGAATACCAATTTGTTAGGGAAAAAGAATCAAATTGTGAACAACTTGATTGTTTTAGGATTTAGGGTCATGTTGTGTGAACACTTTAATAATTATAATAAGCAAAGTTCATTCAAAGTTATTACGTTTCCACCTTTGTGAGGTATTATCCTATAACTGTTTTATTAAAGAATATTATTTAAAAAAGTGTCAATTATTTTTTCTTTTACATTTTAGTGGCTTATAATGTATTACATTGTGAACAACTATCTAAACTAAAAAACAATAAACATGAACAGGGGTTGTATTATGTGATGTGTTTTATGGATATTTAGTAATTGGAACCCCATTTGTTATGTCCTGGTCATTACCTTATATTATATATATATATATATATATTATATATATATATATATATATCTATATATATTATATATATATATATTATATATTAATATTAATATATTATATATATATATATATATATTATTTATAATATTATTATAACCAGGTATCTTATATTAAATTCGGTGATATATATAGATAAAAATATGGCAATATTTTCTTCCCTCTCTTCATAACTTACACAATGGAAAAATATATAATAAAAAAACTTTACGACCAATTTTGATCCAAAAATTATGCGAAATGACATCAAATTTCGTATCATTTCTTTCTGTCAATTTTTCCGGTAAATATAAGAGGTGCGGTGCGTGCGTCATCGGGAATATGATTTAAATTCAATGAATCTTATTAAAATCATGTCAATGTATACAAATTTAATTAATCTTATTAAATCACGCAATGTGTTCAAATTTAATGAATCTTATTAAATCACTTGAATATATCAAATTTAATGAATCTTATTAATTGCGTAAATATACTCAAATTTAATGAATCGTAAAAATCCTTTGAATATATAATATATATGAATATATATATATTTTAATTTTTTTATTTATTAATTATTTTATTTATTAATTTATTTATTAATCTAGTTAGATACGAAGTTTATTTTTATGTGGACAGAAAGATCTTTTCGTTTTAAATTATTCTATGATGTTTTATAATCCAGTTAGTTCTAAAGTATCCTTCAAACTGAATTGAAAGCACCTTAAAATTATCAAAAAGAAAAAACGAAAAAAAAATACTTTCGTTCAATATACCCTGTGAAGTGGGAGGAGCTATGCTCTAATCTCCAAATAGACATCTGACGTCATTCACGAGAGTGCAGGCCTAAGACCAAGGCATTTATACCTAAAAGTTAAATAATGTTATTCGTAAAGTAGGATCGAACTCTACGGAACGTTCTAACCAACTTTGAAATTTTCTTTATGATTTTGGTAAGGAACATTACTTCTTAAGAGAAAAAAAGAAGATAAATATTATTTTCTTCTCTCAGTGTTATGGAAAATAAATAATGCAAAATAATGTAAGTAAGGCTGGGTTACAGACACTTGTAGGTCCACCATGTATGTACCGTAAAATCGGTCCATATAAAATCCATGAATGTAAGAATGTTTGTAAGTGTGTACCAACGCTCTTTATGGGCATATTTCTGGTACACATCTATTAGGAGCTTGTAAACAATGCTTCTAAGAAAGTTATGTGTATTTATGTAAGCTGAAATTGCCCACCTGTTATAAGATCATACATAGCTGGTTTTATTCTTTTTTATATTATTTTAAAGTTAAACTAACCAATAAGAATCGTTTATTCTGCCGGTTGGTATTTATACTAAATGTAACCGGAAGGAAGGATTGGGAGTTCAGCCAAAGACATCAGTGCTGTGAAAATGTGTTAAGGGCATTGCCCTTACATCATCTTTATTTTATATTAAAATAAATAACCTAATAAGGTGAATACTATCATAAATATTAATGTCCCTATAAAAGATCTCTTGCAAAGTTTCTTTTTTAAGAAACATATGAGATCCTGATTGATATAATTAAAATATAATACAAGAGAATGGTGGCTAGAAAACTTAGTAGAGAATATGGAGCGATCTGCCTCACCACACTGCCAACTGTTCTAAGAAAAATTTTATAATTATTGAAATCAAATAATAAGATAAAATTATATAACAATGAAATTATAGTATATTCTGTGACCAAAATAACAAGAAAGGATGTTAATAAAGAAATGTAATCACTTTTTATATACCTTTCATTAATAATTGTAAGGTAGGTGGTTAATTTGATTATCTGCTAATAAATAAAGAGATTATTTCTCTCGTACATATTTGGTGACCCCATTCGTGACTTGACCCCTAAAACCTTCTAATACAGGGCCCAAATAAAAAAGTAATTAACACGGCAATAATAAGAGTGTACAGTATTACCTACCCATGTGAAGAGTATTTTTAATAGTGATTAAAAAGTAAGTCTTGAGAGTAATTACAGCTAATACTAATAGCGTAAATTTTAACGGGAAGAAAGTGTTTAGAAAAAGTTGTTATCCAGTAAAAACAAAGTCTTTCAAAACTATATTACAGTGCATCAAAAAAAATCCTACTCCACCAGAGGATGCTAAACCAAAGAAAGCATTGAACTATTGTATGGGGAGTGGGTAGAGAAGAAGAAGAGTCCCACATCGGAAGCTCTCCAAAAATACCTCTAGAAAAAATCTTTCTTTAAAATCTGCCTGAAATTTCCGTCGAACGAGGGAAGGTACGGGCACAAGACCGAAAAAGTTTCCTATTTTCAACCTTATGTCAAGTTGTGAAAAAAGTTACAAAATACCCCAAATTTAAATTCGCATTTATTCTGAGACGAAATAAGATTCAAAATTGCGTGTCTTTTAAGGCTCTCAACCGATCCGAATTCTCTCCCATATGCCAGGGCTATTCTATCAAGCCAGATTTGTCTATAATAAAATATAAATAGTGGTGATTTTAGCTTGTTTGCAATGTTTCGTAATTAAGAATATTGATAAAAATCAGATATATTTGCTTGTCATATAATAACTATAAGAATCATTTGTATAGGGAAATAAACTTTTACGATGTATGACTATGAATGAGAATGGAGGTGTCCTTTTTAAATCTCTCTCCCATTCCCCCAAAAATCGGGAGGAACAGGAGGTTAACGTTTGTAGTAAATTAATAGAAATGTTTGTAAAAGGGCTTTTTAGAAGTGACCGTTATTATTTATATGGTAAATTCATTCTCCAAAGAATTCCCTATTTTAACAAATTATTGTATTTATTTATTGATTTTTAATAAATTAATTAGGCAGTTCGGGTCCTCTGATCGAAAAAATATATGAAGACTATTATAATGCTAATTACGAATTTACTTGTTTGTTGTTTTACGAAATCTATCTGCTCTAAGTTATCTTTTTTATAATTTTATATTTCAGCTATTTAACTTATATTTTTTCTAATAATTGAAAGCATATATTAAAATAGATATAATAACGAGAGAAAGATAACTTTCGTGAGGGAGGACTATATGAGAGTGGAGAGCCTTTCCTGAAAACTCCCTGCTAGTTCCTTTGACGTTCATACGGGAGTAGGCCTTAGAGAGTTAGAGTGTATAAATGTAATAAAATCTACCCGA
Source organism: Trachelipus rathkii (assembly GCA_015478945.1). Taxonomy (NCBI): domain Eukaryota; kingdom Metazoa; phylum Arthropoda; class Malacostraca; order Isopoda; family Trachelipodidae; genus Trachelipus; species Trachelipus rathkii. The sequence goes on from JABUQX010109480.1 coordinate 8,193, forward strand.
ATATTTTGCGACCTTATATAATTTAAAAAAAAATGTAAAATATTTATTTATATATGAAGCTGATCACTGATGTTCTGAACTACGGGAGGGGTTCACCATATGTACGGAGTCACCGGTACGAACAACCCCATGCTTATTATAATCTTTATTTGTAATTCATAAAGCATTAGAACTCTTGGGAAGAAAGTTATTATTGATGATTAGCATGGTTAAATGGCTTACACATTTTATAAAGGATAACACACCCAACTGTTTTTATTCCTTTTTGATTTATATTATTTATAAGTTCCTAAACTTATATTTTAACTCTCTATTATAAATTGCACGGCACAATATCTGACGCCAAAACCGAGGAAAGACCAAGTTAGTGGGCTGAACAACCAATCTCAGTCAACAAGTGCCTTGGGCATTGTCAAACCTGGCCACTAAATACTATTATGTTGTAATTAAATCAGAAGGTATGCCAAGACAATGGGTAAAATTGGCATGATAGGATATATGTGAATTTTTAAGTGTCATTGATACGCTAAGTTGATTCACCAGTGAAGAAGAATAAGAATAATAGAAAAAAAAGAAAAAGAACCATAGAAGAAACAAGAGTATTCTGAGCGTGTAAAGAACACCATTGGCATTCTCAATTAAGTCAACCCAGCTTCACAACTGTTCCAAATAAATCACAAATGGTATAAATATGGGGATTAAGTATTCACGAATATTTTAAGAGGGTGCAAATTCCTTTCCTAGTTAATTTTTCTTGGAAAAAAAATTGCATTATTTATACTCACTAAATAAGCTTATCAAAAAGATAATGTTTAATAAAAAATAGATACATACAACCCAATTTTTCTATAAACACTGTGCCCAGATTGCCTTATTTAGTGTACCCGAGGTGTGAGTGATTTCATCCTATGTTTAATTAATTAATGAATCATCTACTCGCGCCTACATTGAGATTATATACTACTATATAATACTATATATTATATACATAATATATAATATATATAATAGTGTATAAATAATATTATATATATATATAATACTATATTATATTATATATAGTAAAATATTAATACTATATATTAACTTATACTCGCCATACCAACCTACACACAACCCCAAAGACACTACACATGACACTTATACACACTATGTCCCTTATACACACATACACTATGACACTTTACACATTTTACACTAATGACACTTATACACACATTCACTATGACACTTATACACATATGAGACTTATACAGCAACCTTTACACTTCTCCATACACAACTTACCTAGCCCAGTATTTTCACAATCCACTTATTATCCGCCATAGACCTACCTACATACACCTATGACACTTATAAGGCACTACACTCGCCATAGAACTTACACTAGCCCATATTACACTTACACTTCACAACACAGATACACTTTACACTTCACTCAACACGCGATATGTATGATGCCTTCACCGTTATGACTAATTTTGATGCTCAGCCCTTGATACCGCAGCTTTGATGGTTCATCTTTGATGACTATCTATGATGTCGTCATCTTTCGATCCACCTTATGATGATTCATCCTCTGATGAAGTCATCCTTTGACGGTCATCTTTGATGACTCATCTTTGAATGATTTTTCTAACCTTTTCTAGCCTTTCTACCCACATCATATAAAACAGAGCTAATATTGATGGCTTTCCAATATGTCATAAGCGGACCACCAGCGCGCAGCATGCGCCCCACAAAGCCAGTCAATCCCGCACCCGCAGGTGCGACCACCAATCCCGCGCGCCCGGCGCCCGCAGGCGCGTATACCGCGTACCGCGCGCGCCGTGCCCCCGCAGGTCGCAAATTTCCAGCTCTTCCCGCCGCCGCGTGCGCCCGCAGCGCGGTTCCCGCCGCGAATAAAAATTATATATATACTATGAGTTTAAATTTTTATTCATACTTAAACATTTTTATTAAAAACATTTCCGCGAACCTAAAACTGTAACTCATACAGAACCGATTATTATTATATTTACACAATATTCATAAAAATATATCCCTAATTAATATTTAATTGTTGTTCCAAATTTACATGAGTCATTCATTACTTCATTCCTTAAACATTTCTTTATAAAAAACAATTATACATTACATACCTATTAAAGCAGTCACATCACGTATCAATAGAGGTGTTACTTAGCAGCAAGGGAATTATTTAGACTTTGGTTTACGCTTACCGCTTTTAATAACTCTTACTCTTTACTCACTGCTTTACTGCTTTAAACTCTCTGCTTTACTGCTTTAATATATTTATACATACCTTTAAGCAGTAAATCAGTTAAATCAAAATAGAGGTGTTACCTACACCAAAGGGATTAGTAGACTTTGTTTTACTGCTTTACTGCTTTAACTCAACTGCTGCTTGCTTTAACCTCTGCTTTACTGCTTAAAATCATATACAATCCATACCTGTAAAGCAGTAAAATCAGTAAATCAATAGAGGGGTTACCTAAACACCAAGGATTGCTAGGCTTTACTGCATTACTGCTTTAACTCACTGCTTAGCGTCATAACTCACTGCCTTTACGCTTTACTCATATATTATAACATTGGATACAACCTTATATAGGTCAGTACTTCAGCAAATTCACAGAAAACTCTACACAAGATAAAACCACACATGGTCCTGTAACTCAGTAACCCCTCCCCCCTCCAACAAAAACTGCAATATAACCTAGATTCAAACAACCAACGCCATCAAGATTTAACAAGGCTTTACTGCTTTACTCACTATTTATTAACATTACATACTTTAAGCAGCATTAAACAGTTAACCAAAAGCTCAATTAACTTATCTCCGTCGTGTTCTTAGTCCCTAAACCGCTATTTGATTAACGATTTATTTGCTTTAAGGTATGTAACCTGTTTTATAATTAGCTGAGTAAAGTCAACGTACATAGCTAGTGATGTTTAAAGCAGTTTAAAGCAGTGAGTTCTAAGCAGATAAACGACAGTATAAAATCAAAAGTCAATTACTAATCCCCTTCTTTGCTATGTGACACCTCATTGATTTGACGCTGATTACTGCTTTAGGGTATTGTAATGTTTAATAAATATATGATATGTATAAAATCTAGTAAAGCCGTGCAGTTAAAGCAGTACAAGACTGTGTGCGCTTTACAGCATAAAACCATATAGGGGATATTTACTAATCCCTTTGTGTATAGGTAAACCTCTATTGATTTATACTGATTTACTGCTTTAGGTATGTTATGTATATGTATAAAGCAGAAAGCAGTGAGTTTAAAGCCGAGTAAGCAGTGAGTTAAAGCCAGTAAAAGCAGTTAAACAAAGTCTACTAATCCTTGGTGTTAGGTTAACACCTCTATTGATCTTACTGATTTACTGTCTTAAAGGTATAGTATTATATGAGTTAAGCATAAAGCAGAGAGTTAAAAGTACGTAAAGCAGTGATAGTTAAAGCAGTAGTAAAGCAAGTGAGTAAGCATGTTGCTAAGTTTGTCGTGTGATTTTTATTCATAAGATCAGATTGATGCTAAGTTAAGCTTTATTTAGTTGAAAACATTTGGTTACTAGTCATCATTATACTTTGTTGATCTTTGTATAAAGAACTTGATTTTATGTTTACTCGTTTATCCAAAATACTGTTGATCCTGTGTCAAACAGAATCAAATGTATAGCTTAATGTGTTTCGAAACGAACCAAACAAGACTCAAGTTATTGCCGTAATGTCGAAACGAGCAAAACAAAGAATCATAGATATTGCGTAAATGTTTCGAAAAGTGGGACGAGTTTGAACTGAACAAATTCTCGACTTGTATTTGATAACTCTAGTGAAACATGAACCACAATCAGCTTCGTACATGTTCGTTCTGTATGCATTGTTAGTTACTTTAGTATTAATGTTGATGTTAATGTAGATATTATTATTATTATCATAAGGTAGTTAGGTTTTGTCATTGTGATTTATATTCTTTCCTAGTTCTGGATATGATATGTTAGCTTTATTGATGTGGAAAAACTAGGTTATCAGTCAGCACGTATATAAATCAAAACTAAAGTCATATGATTAAATTTGTTAAATGTTTACTAATCTAATGTGTAAAAATAAACAGGATATGTTTAGAGATATTGTTGAGAAAAAATAGTGTGACTATGGTACTCGGCTGTAAGGGTCAATACGCAGGTATTTCCTGTTGCCAAATTTATTATGGTATTTTTATTAGGCTGAATGTTATCATATATATTCCTTTGGGGGTACATTTTCAAAGGGGGACTTATTTTTTTGTATGGTTATAGCTTTATTTGACATGTTAAATACTTTGTATATTTCACTGTTTTACTAGTTATTTTACTGTTTTAGTTTACTGTAAATGTATATTTCTTTATAGTTATTAATAACATAAATAAAGAATAAAATTTTGTAAAAAATAAAAAAGTTTTAAAGAAATAAGTTAAATAAAGTTTTTTAAAAATGAACTAAAAAGTTTAAGAAATAAATAAAATAGCTAAAAGATTTTAAACCAAAAAATTAAAGAATAAAAGTACAATAATAAAGTTTTTAAAATAAAAGAAAAAAAGATGTATAAATAAGCAACGTTCTATATGTTTGCTAGTTACTTTAAAAATTAGTAAATGTAATTGAACATTTTTTTTTATGTTTGGTTTATTTGTTTATGTATATGTAGAGTTTTTAGTAATATACTAATATATCAATATTATTCTTAAATTCATTTATGTTATGTTAGTCCTTTATTGATTGTGAGAAATAATAAGTTATTAGTATTCATTGTCATACATCACACGAGGGTTAGTATAAAAAGAACATTATTTTATTGTTCTCATTTTATCCAAAATGATACTCGAAATATGACTGGATCTAATAGTATTAAGAAATTCAATCGCCCTTAGATCAAATGTTGCGCACACTAGGTATTTTTTTCAGGTAGGCGTGCTTTGATTTACTGATCAACTGTAATTTACCCCCGTTTAAGCATCAGCCGAAGGTAGTGAGCGTGTCATCATCATAACTTTTACCCGTTACAACTCTCTCTCGTACTCAAGTGTCGTGCTTCATACTCTTTTAGCTATACATATACTCCTAACATACAATGTCTTTTCATCTACACTACATGCTCATCATCTATACAATTATCATCATCTCTTTCACATCATCATACTACTCTTTCATACATCAATCTACTATACATCTACATAAACGTGTCTTTCAATCCTCCATAACTTCTTATATTGACATTGAACATTCATCATACTCAATAAAAAGTTTTTTAAAAACCAATTACAGTTATATTTTAAACCAAAAACAATAAAAATAATAAAAAATTTTTTTTTTAAAAAAGAGTTTTAAAGAATAAATAGAATATATAAAATATATAACAAAGCACACCGCGTATAGCTGATTTAGTTATTAAAAATGAATATATACCTCATCAGTTGTGTGGTTCTGTATAGCAGTTGTATCGTATCCATTTTACATGCTGATAGATGAAACGTTTTTTAATAGTTGAGTGCAAGAGCCTTTCTCTTGTCTTTGTCTTGTAGGTTTTTCGTTTTTTATGTATTTTCTTGGTTTCAGCCTTCATGATATGGTATCTCTTGTCTTAAGCTCTCCAAAATAATCATTTTGTTACAGAGTCGGGCATATGTTTGCGTTTATATGAGTGTCAGCTTTCATTTGATTACTGCTTAATGTTAATATAGATATTGATGTACGCAACTTTGGGAAACCTAATGATGCGTGTCACATTCGATGCGCTACGTATATAGCTTCACCTCGTATTCAGACAATCTGCAAATATGAAACAGACTTTGAGAGTTAACATGAAAGACGACTTAAAAGTCTTCATTCATTAAAGTTGTTGCCCATACTCTGAGGAACTATATTCAGTATAGCTCGAATGGGTTAATCTACACAGAATATTATCATATACTGAACAAGATGAGAATAACCTCGCTATTGCAGTATGGATCAGAGATGGCACACTTGAAGAATAAAAAACTATCAGCCAGTGGATACTGGATTTATCTTCTCCGTGCTGGCCGGGAAGCGACGTACCGTGATCAATTCGAAACCAGAAATTGTCTATAAAATGGATTTAGTGTTGTGCGCTAAGTTGAATATTTTGCTCTTACATCCTTGGATGGTGTTGAATCTCGTGGAGAAACATACTAGAACGAGTTCCTTCTGAGCCAAATCTGGCAAGAGCTCATTATCTCGTAAGGAGTAAGTGCCCAATATTAGAGCAAACTTCATATTTTATTGAAATGATATTATGACTTCACTTTATGTTGCTTATTTTAATAGGATGAATTATATGTTAATACACTTACAAAAGATCGATATCTTCTTGTGTACTGCCCTTTCCTTATGTATGCTTTGTTGTTTTATAGGACTCGCTTTGGTGTTACCCGATTACGCTGGGATGTTTATTCGTCAGCCGTTGGTGCTTAAACGAATAATGTATATTTTTCTGTAGTTTAGCTATTCACAGAGAATACAACTATTACTTTGTGTGTCTGTTAACCCCACTAGGTATTATCTAGTGTTAAGTAGTGGATCTTTGATTAGGTTAGCATTTTATTCTTGCTTAAGTAAATTTTTTACGTTATAAACCTAAAAAGAATAAAAATTTGTAAAACAAAATTTAAGAATGAAAATCTAGATTTTAATTATATAACAGTTTTTTTAAAAAACATGGCTAAAAATAAAGTTTAAAAGAAATAAAATTAAAAAGCTAAAGATTACACATTTTCGAAGTACTACGATACTACGCCAAAATATAAATGAAAATAATTTTTAAATATATTGAAAACAGTACAGAAAACTTGCAATTGTTAAAGACTCGCGTTTATATATGATTTTTGCTACTTCACTTGTACTATTGTTAAGTATTGAACTTTGTTAATGTATGTTATAGGATCGTGTGTTCTTCAACGTCTAATTGGCACTAAATAATGTAAGGTTCTGAATACTCTCTATAACAATTTATTATTCTTAAGCATACAGTCGTTATGTTAGTCCATTATAATTAGATAGAGTATAAAACTTGATCTATGACAAATATATACGAGAGAGAGGCTTTAGAAAAGTCAAACAATAATTATTATTGCCTATGTTTGAATCGACAAATGTAATACTTCCATATGAACTCGGAGATCCATTTAGAGAATTCAAATAGATCAATACCCAATACATTCCCCAAGGTTGGACTGGTAAAGGGGATGGCATGGGGTGGCTTTTATTTACTGATTCAATAATCAAAATGTTATCTTAAAATTTTGAAAAAATACAATTTGAAGAAGTTATAACATCTATTCCAAAATGTAAATAAGTCTTGAAATCTTACAACAAAAAAGCGTTTAGAAAGAAAATTAATAATGAATAAAAATTATAAGAGTTTTTTTTAATAAAATAAACAATAAAAGTTTTAAAGAATAAAATAAAAATAAACAAGAGTTTTTAAAAGACAAAAAGTTTTAAGAAAATGCAAATTTAAAAATAAAAAAAACATTTAAGCAAAAAACAATTAAAAAAATATAATAAAAGTTATTTTTTAAAAAAAAAAAAAATTGGTTTCGATCCATCAAATAAACATAACAGAAAACTAATAACACAACGCTCATAACTGCAGGATAAATGAAATTTACCTATACAAGCTTTACCTACGGTCGGTATCTGTATGCGTGTTAGAGTATCTTGCTTCAAGTATGAAAAACTTTGTTAATGTTAGCCAAGGCATGTTAGATTATGTCTGTGTTTAAGAGTTTTTCTATTAAACTTGTTAATATTCTTGTGTTACAGATCTATCGTTATGTTTAGCGTTGTTAAGCCAAACAACATAACAGCATATTGATAACTCCTTGTTTGCTCTATTATTTCTCTGTTTGAGCATAGTTTCCTCCATTGGCAAATTGATAATGTTATAAAGTGTATTAATTGTTTCCAACTAATATGAAAACAAATGACTGCGTCACAACTCACACTACGTTCAATAATATAGGGTTTCATCTGTCATGACATCTGACAAAATATAACAGACTTGGTTTAACATGAAAAACTACTTAAAGTCTCAATCTTAAAGTTGTTGCCATACTCGAGAACTTAATTCATATTAGCTCATGGAGTAATCTACGATATTGACACTGAAACATGTGATTCCGTATAAATGACCAGTATACAAAATGGCTCTTAAAACTATTCAGCCAGGATACGTTTCTTTCGCTAGCGGGAAGCGAGTGGTGCTGTTGAACCGGAAAATATGCAGAAAACGGTTTAGCTGCAGCACAGTTTGTATTTAATGCTTACACCTTTCGGATTGTTTGAATCTCTGCGGAAAACATATAGAACTTGCTTCAAATTTTTCGCAGACTGAGTTGATAAAAACCATGTTTAGAAAGGTATTAATTATATTATTATTAAAATTTTGATATGAGAATATTAGTGAATGTACTTTATACTATATTTAATGTTCTTTTATTATTTAATTGTAGCATAATTATATGTTTATTATAAGTTCATGAAAACATGTTTTACTTCCCCTCTATGTACGTGTCTTATGGTTGTTTAGATGTTGTGGGTGATGCTGTTATTCTTCTAGTACTTAGCCGATTGTGTTAGTTAAGATGTTTATGTTTCATAGATTTAGCTATTACAAGAATAAATAAAACTTTACTTTGTTATGTACTTATTACCCAAAAGGTATTATGCTAGTGTTAAAAGTGATGTTAGAGTCTTTGTTAATGAGTTTAAGCACAGTTATATTTTTGCTATAAGAATATATTGAGTGTCTGGTTATGTGACTTGCTTAAAATATATTCTTAGTTTCAGTGTGTCATTAAGTTGTTAGCTATATTTAATTAAGTGTTGAGAAATATAAACTTGTTACTGTATATACGGAGTAGATTACTATCCATATTGCTCTGTGTATAGTAAATCACCAAGGTATTATGTATAGTAAATTTTATTTGTTTATATATAATATAATATTAATATTTTCAACCAATGTTAAATATATGAGTAAACCTGTGAAGAATATGTTCTATTTGTTTATGAAACATTGCTTATAAGGACCACGCTTGATCTATATAACACAAAGTAGTGAAATAGAGATTACGTTTTTGGGATGTCTATGTTAGAATTAACTTTTAACTTGTGTATAATAAGTGGATGAAAACTTTAGTATTATACAGTATATAACCCTATATATTTATCACTGTCATAAGAATATAGGTCTAATTTACTCAGATTTGAGATGAGCCATTAACTAAAATTCATAGGTTTGCCAGAATGTTAGATAGTTACAATAATAAATAAATAATTAATAATATAATAATAAATTACTTAATATAGTAGAAAACATTTTGCTCTACTCTTTCTACACGGTGTAATTGTGGTCTCTGATCTTTGTTATATAAGACATATCTCTGGATTTAGCTATTGATTTTTTGTTTATTCACAATAAATTATATACTTCTCTCGAATAATAATGTTGACCATTTAATTATATTCAAAATATGAATTCAATAGATCACTATAGGATTAATGAGTCTAGTAATTTTTAGTTGTAATTATCATTGTATATGTGATTGTGATTAATATTGATTAATTTTTATTTATAGTAATATTTTTAACTGACTCTTTATTTAAAATATCAGAAATATTGATAAATTCATTAATATATTAAGCTGTAAGTATTATCCTATGAAACCCCAAGAGATAATAATTTATATTATTTTATATTATATATTAATTTTTAATATTTTATTTTCTGTTAAATCGAGTACGACTACGATCATAATAAAGAAAGATATCTATATTACATAGTATTTCTAGTTATATATAGGTTTATCTAATGTCATATATTTTCAGTTTTTGTATGAGCTGTATAGGTGACCCCCCTTTAGGGTATAGTGTTAACGGTCATATTAATCCACTACTACGATATTGAGTAATACCTTAATTAATATTAGGTATTTATAACTGAGTTATTCTCTATTCTAGTATCAATAATTATCATAGAGTTTGGTCCTCAGAGACCTCCCCATATTATGGACTGGTGACTGATTATTTTAATCACATAATCATGTTATATGAATGAGTCACCTTATAATAATATAAGTGTATATCGAGTTCATCGTTTCTAGTAATCAAATTTCAGATTTTTAGGTGGCCGGTATCCCCCTGATTTTTGCGTCAAATCGTTATATTTTTACTCACTCGATATTTATATATTACTATTCCAGATACAAGGAGCCTAAAATAAGCTGTATATAATTAAGTATTTTAGTTATTCTTAGTCTATAATATTTACTCATAGATTTGGTATAGTGAGTTAACCCTCCGTACTTGAGGCACCCACTCAAAGATTTTACACCTCTATAGGGTCATCTCTCTTAGATAAATCTCTCACAGAGGTTAGTATATATACCGAGTTTATATCATTCTAGTATACATATATTTAGAATTGTGAGTAGTGGAGCCTCTCAGTATCTCCGTAATATATGTAGTTCAAATCGATACATTTTACTCTCTAGTAGATAATATCTAATGAATATAACGAACACTAATAAACAAGGCTGTATATTAAGTTCGTATGTCTCTATGTATAAATATTTCAGATTTCGGGTGATACCCCGTCTGGGGCACCCACAGTCCTTTTTACCCCCGGCGGCATCTAAGATACATCCTAGAAGTTGTATACCGAGTTTCATTCTACGCAATATTCAAGATTTAGGGTTGGTCCCAAATTGACAAATCGGTCATTTTATTCCGAGTTTACATCCTAAGATACCACCTAAAAGATGTATATATCAAGTTTCAGCTTGCTAAATCAATATTTATGTTTGGGTGCGAATCCCTTCTGGGGATCCTAGTACAACCCTATTACGGTCTTTATAACCATCATAATTCGACATCTCACGACCTCGATAACCCATATTTAAGAACACCAACATTGTTGTTAACGACTGTTTATAAACTCGGCCTCCGCATGTGCTCACAGCACCGGTCCGGAGCAACTACTCAGATTCACTACCAAGTTCTTCTAGAATTCAACTCTTGACCTCTCACCAAATTTCAGCCAATTCGGGGTGCCCACGGGTTTTAAGGGGGGGTAGGGTCCCCCCTTCGGGGACCCAGTTGGATGTAACTTCGTATACACAACAAGGTTACGTTACCATCTAACCCCTCTCCAAATTTTAACCCTATACGATAACTCTAACAACTACTACTTCTACTATACTACTACTACTACTACTACTACTAATCTAATATAATTAATAAAAATAATAATAATAAAATATAAATATAATAATCAATAATATCAATAATATAATAATAATAATAATAATTATAATAATAATAAAATAATAATAATAATATAATAATATATCCAGCGGATTCCATGCAGGGTGGTGTCCAGTAGCTCCGCAAACGTACCCGATCCTTTTCCGTTTGCGTTTTCACGCCTGGGACTGAACATCATTCATTCATCAAGACAGCCTATTTTAAGAGCTACGATCATCTATGGTAGTGCAAATTGCGGAATTTGGTGGTGATGTTTTTTTTGTGTATGTGTAAGTCGCCCACGCGCGCGTAATAAAAAATAATAATCATGACAGACAAACTTCGGTTGTCTGTTTTGTCCGGATTGACCAGACCTTCCCCCGGTCTGTCAATTCCCTCCCACATAGACTACTATATCTCCTATTCACTGCATATCCCGAAAAAGTTGGCCGCCCGGCAGGTGGGTGAATACTACTTATATATATATATATATATATATATATATATATATATATATATATATTATATATATTATATATACTATATATATATATAATATATTATATTTATATATAGTATATTATGTATTATTATAATATATATATATAATACTATTAATATATATATATATTAATTATATATATACTATATAATATATATATATATATAATTATATTATATATATTATATATATATATATATATATAAATATTATATATATATATTATATATATATTTATATATTTATAATGATATATATATATAGTATATATATAAATATATATATAGATAATTAAATAATTAATATATATATATATATATATATAATATATATCTTATATATTATTATATGTATATATATAGATATAATATATATATATATATAATATATATAATAAATATATATATATTTAATATATAGATATATATAAATAATTATTATATATAAATAATTTATATATATATAATTATATATATATATATATAATATATATATATATTATATATTATTATCTATATAGTATATATATATATATTATATATATTATATATATATATTATAAATAATTATATTAATATATGATACTATATAATTATAATATATACTATATTAATAATATTATATATATATATATATAATATTTAATTGTCTGTTTTTAATCATAAGATATTAATGATTACATTATGTTATAATAAGTGATTTAATTAATGTAATATATATAATTACCTTTATTATAATTTCATTAAATATAGTTATACGATATATTACCTTAGATAATATGATTATTATGATGAAATAAATAATTAAAGAAATTAATATTTATAATATAACTGTTAGTTGACATTTGATAGGATTAATTTATATAATACAAATCTTATAGCATCGATGGCTCAGTGGGTAACACATTCAACTAACATAAAGGAAGCTTTTGACGATAGGATAATAGTAATGTTATATTTATCTATTAAAATATACACTTAAAGGAAAAAGATAGAAAAGTTGTTTATATGAAAAATGTGAGAAGGACCGATTTCTTCTTATTACAGTTCTCGAATAGTTTTATATCAATAAGGATGTAGGAGCAAACAGACCAACTCTTTGCATCCCAATCAGCCTCTATTGACCGCAATCTCGGCCCATTTTAATGAAAGATAGATATTTATTAAATTAAAAGGAGTATCTCGAGCTTATGAAAATTTGGTATATCACATTTTTAAAGGTACTAAAGTTATGTTTTAATAATAATAGTACTTAGTAATATATATTTGCTGGTATTAACTATTAAGATATATATATATTAGGGTTTTACCAATAACTGATTAATACTGGCCGAGTCTGTCATAGTGCTAGACATGTGTTTCATTAAGATTTTTCAGAGTGCCGGATATCCATTTTTCCCACTATTGGGTGAAATCAGTTGGTTTAAAGGGAGGGAATGTATGAGAACATTAGACCAGGAAGAGGTGGAGAAGGGGGTGGGAAGTGAGATGAGATGGTGTGAAATACAGAGCATACATCTTAGTTAAGCAAAGTAGTAAAGAGGTGTGACCCTCAAAGGATATAAATGGAGTGCCTGATAGGGAGAACCATAAGAAGTGAATTGCTGAATAACAACGTAGTAAACTTTGTATCGGTTGATGGTGTGAGCTAGATTAAATCATAGTGGGGAAAATCGCAGCCTCCGTTCCATTCCGGGCTGTGGGGATGTCACCGCATTGAGTGCAAGGATCTCTCGCCAAGTGTGACTCAGAAGATCGATCGTCAATAACTCCTGCTGCTAAGCTTTTATATTCTGGCACTCTAATAATCTTTCGTTGGTTTCATTCGTCAGCCCGCCCTCCGCGTAGCTCACGTAGCGGGATTCACGGAAGCCGAGAAAGGAGAATTAAGATGTGTGATAAGTTACAATAAGATACAGTTCCCACTCTGAGATTTTCTTATTACTATCTAGAAAGATTGGGGAATACTAAGAGTCTAGAAATTCTGCTATGCCCCTATTCATATCAGCGATGTAGCATGCTTATAAATTGGTCCCTCTCCAAGCTCTTAACTAATACAGGATCGTTCGTGATTAAGAATATTATTCAAATCTAGATTCTCTATTTCTTAGATTAAAAACAATAATTTAACATATGTAATGATCTCATCTCAACTTATATAGTAAGACTCATACTTTTAAAGTAAGGATGTCCCAAGAAATAAAAATTGGGAGCGACGATCGTGTGTAAGTTAAGGCTTTAAGCGCAATGTATAGGTAGTTTGCGTTACAGTGTGGCAAAATTTTGAAACTTGCCTAAACCTTATAGAATGCCATCCTGAGACTCCCGTTCAAAAGCCTAAATGGTAGAGGTATAAGCGAAATTAGAAGGTGTAGAGAAGTGTTCTTGTAAGCTAAACACGATAAAATAGTGTATGAGGCCTACCCCGTCTAAGACACCCGTTTGCTAAGTATCTGAATACTAAATGCGTAAGGACCAGGCTTGGAAAAGAGACCTTTAATCATAGTTTCTTAGAACGTTCCCTCTAGATCTTATCAAAGGCAATATAACTTATACCTTAGGTTTCCGCCTGAAATGTTTCTCCATATCACTGACACTAATATGTTATAAGATCTGAATATAAATGAATACTTTACTAGTTTTAATTGTATATCTTCCCCACGGTAAAGTGCATAATGCTATCAAATAGATCCGAGATATAGTGAGTAACCATTATACTATTTCAAATCTAATCACTTCTCCCCGTTATGCAAAGATGCCTATTTGAAAGTTTCAATAAACTAATCACTTTTCGAGCCTGCTCTAATTAAAATACCATTTTTCTTCAAACCGAAGAAAAGTCTCGAACTCCTTTATATGATGTAAAAAAACATACAGATGAAGAGAGACAAGTAAACTTCTCTTATGTTGATATTTACTATTAAATATGTGTGCAGAAATTTTTATAAAAGCACCAACAAACCAAGACTAATACTTGATTTAACATGAATTGATATTTCTAATAACAGCCTCCAAAAAAGGAATTTCTGGAAAACACAGAGCACACCAATAAAGAAAAATCGTTCTATATGGATCCGCTTCATGCAGATTAGGGAGAGTCAGTGTTCAAGTGTAAGACAATTTGTGTAAAAAACATTTTCAATCCAGAGCAACATGCAATGCTACAATACCATGCAATTAGACAATCTGCAACATTTTCTAAGAAAACCAAAAACAAGCTAAACTTATTATGTTGATATCTTCTAACATTTTTAGAAAGCCTATTAGTAAGCTAGTAGAAGTTTATTTCAATGCTCATCTATCGAAATGCATTAAAACAATTAATTAAATCCTATATCCTATTGCTAAATTTAAGGATGTACAATAATAATAATTTGATATAAAAATGACATCTATCTCGTTGTGCACTCCTCTAATTTATGATAATTTTGCTGCAGAACATAATCCTAAATATGTCGAAGAACAACCCTTTATGTCATTTATTTAAGTGCTCATCCACAGGTTCTTTTGAACATAATTTTGCACACAACTATAGCGTCTTTGAAAACAGGCAATTTAAAGTTCTTGGAGTTTTTTGGAATGATCACACTGTTTCTTTTACCGAACAAGTTTCTAAGAGGTAAGTTGAGCTGACCTTTCAGAATTGCATTATTTCTTTACTACACCATAATTGGTTGTTCTGCATATATAAAACATCTTTTTTTGTTCACATCAAACACCCCTCCTTAAATGCCTTTGGCTCGGAGCATTTCATGTTAACAATTCTCCAGCTATTGGTGATTCTCTTTAATCTCATTCTCTTGCCGTTGAACAGTTGTATAACTTTCCTCATACCATCATTAATGCAAAAGAGAAAAAAAAATCCTCATTTAGGAGAACTAATGCGATTAGTCTATTTCATCAATCTCGATTATATTTTACCGGTCCAACTTTCTGACGCTAGACTTAACTGAAACCTTGAGTCAAGCAAGTATTCTACTGGTAATGTCTGGAACACACTTCCGTTCGCTTAACTTCCTTAATTAAAACCCGTGTATGTTCATGTCTCGGTTTCTGATAAACTGAAAATGCATGAAATATTGACATAGAATGATGAAACTTGGTGTACATCTTTCTTATGATGTATCCTCGATAGAGAAAAGAAAAATATTAAAATAAAAATAAAAATAAAAAAAATTAAAAAAAAATAATTTAAAAAAAAAATTAAACAATTTAAAAAAAAATTAGAAAAAATTAAAAAAATTACTTTATAAAATTTTTTTAAAAAAAATAAAAAAATTAAAATAAATTAAAATTTAAAAAAAAAAAAAAAAAAAATTAAAAAAATTTAAAATTTTAATTTTTTTTTTTAAAAATTAAACATTTATTCTTTTTTTTATAACTTAAAACAAAATTTACGTTTTTATAATAAATCAAATCATCTCCAGACGCCTCCTGAGCCTCTTGAGCCTCCTGAGCCTCCTCAGCCTCCTGAGCCTCCTGAGCCTCCTGAGCCTCCTGAGCCTCCAGGCATTCAGAGCTCCCAGCCCTCCCCCAGTCTCCCCACCCTCCCCCCGCCTCACGCCCCTCCCCATCTATGATCTATTGATTCATGTCATATGTTGTAGAACATAACACAAAAATTTCATTTATTTTTAATTTTATATGCTTTAAAAACAGTTCTTTTGTACGTATCTAAATTTTACCCTTTTCATATTTGTGTTGAAAAAGTCTAATTATAATACTAATCACATGAAGATATGCTTAAACGCTAACAAAGTTGTTCACATCAATATGCTAAAGTGTCTCATCCGAGCAACAAGAGACTATATGTACCAATACAAATCTAACACACTACCCTACTCACACTTTTTCTAACAAATCATGGATATTTTCACAATTACAATCCAGTCAAATATTTTAATTTTTTTTATCATAACCCTGTGTAATTGTCATCCTGATCATTTCCTGCATGCGAACTAACCTACGTTTTGACATCGGATGAATTATACTGTAGATGCTTATGAAACGAATTCATCTGAGACAATGACCGACTCTCTAACATACCTTCGCTCGAATAACAAACTGCTAACATAACCAAAGTTCCCTTACGTTCGAATGAACTGCTAACAATAAACAATGCATACAGAACGATCAGGAGCGAAGCTGGTCGGAAAATACTTTAATTTACAAAAATGGTACACCGCTGGGTTTGTGTTTATTTATTTACTTTAATTTATATTTAATTTATTTTTAACTTCACTTCTTTAATACTTATTGATTATATAGGAAAACGTTATATTTATTTTTAACCATTTTTTTAAAACTGTTTTGTTAGTTAAAAACTTTTACTTTATTTTTAACGTCATTTATTTAGAAACTTTTTTTTTGTTTTTAAAAACAAATTTTGTCTAATTTTGCTTATTCTTCAAAATTCTTTTTGCTTGGATTTTTAGCTTTGCAGTTTACAGTTTATTTCTTAAAAATATTAATGTATGATTTTACTAAAAATATTTATTCTTTTTTAGTTTTATAACGTAAAAAATTACCATTTTTACATGCAGTAAAACAGTATATCAGTAATTCAACCACCTATATCCTTATCATCCCCAACCCACCATTATCTATAATCATTGATCTATTAGCAGCATACCACTGAACATAACAAAGTTTAACCCCCATTAAGTTAAAACGTACGACATAAACCATACTTAACACAGAGCAACGCAGTACGAATTAAAGCAGCAAATCACTGAGCATCTTTAACCAATAAGTTTACATGGCGGAGAAGTTAAAAACAAGTTTCATTTATCTATAGCACATATAATTTTCCAATGAAAAAGACATTTAAAATCAATAAAAAACCATACAAGCTAATCAACATATATTAATTCATCTAATCAGGAGACACGAGATCTGTATTGAAATTGACCAAGTTCTATATATCTCTCTAAGAATTCAACACCCTTTGAAAGGATGAAGTATAAAACGCACTTACTGACCATAAACTCCATTTCCTCGGGCATCAACAGGTTCATTAGCCAACACATTTCTCGTTGGTCCAGAGAAGTATTCGTATCCTATGCACTGTAGTTTTTAATCGCACTCTCGTATGTTTCTTTATTATACGCTAGCAACATGTTTCTTGTAAACTTCCGTAAATATACACCGTGTGCATATCAATTAATTCCTCGAGTATGTCGACCTCTTTAAGATAGCTTAGTGTCTTTATTTTAACCAAAGCTGTAATATTTCAGATAAATTGAACGTGAAACTCTTACAAGTACGCGGCAATGTACGAGCATCGAGTGGTTCTTCCAATAGTTGCTCTACATCAATACTTTTACTATATCAGATGCATTGGAAAACCACTTCTCTCATATCTATTTAACCTCTCACACTGTCACCTCTGATAATATTTCACTATGCGTCGTTAGATGACCCATAACTAGCCTTTACCCAAGCTTCCAAGGTATCGACAATCTTGGAAGAATTCTTCAACCGAAATGAATAAAGGACTATTATTTGCACCTCCGAATGGAATACATTTAATATATCGCTATCTCCTTCGTTTGACTGGAAAAATATTAAAACCCAAATCGTTGCGTATTACGAGGTCCTCGTAAAGCTATTTCTACGAGCTTAGGAGCAGAATTGAGCTGTCATCAATACCGAGCCTCGCGAAAAATGTCTTACTGACGTAAATCGTAGGCGTATAAACAGACTCAAAGGGTAATGAGATTCTTTCTTTTGACCAAATTAGAATAAAGAAAACAAATACTAGGATGGCACGAACTTTTAATTCGGTAATCAATAAATTCAATGTAGAAGCTTCTATACCCTAATCGTATTTCTGTTCGCTATGTATGTATTTCTCATCAAGTTTACATCATTCAAATTAATTTGGTTATATTATATAGTCGTACTCCTGAAGGCTTCACGAGCATGGATCCTTTGCTATTGTATTTCCTGTATCATTAAGTTATTTAGAACAATCGAAGAAATGTTCAACTCGCCCATTTTTCAACCATTACGCAATACCTTGTTCTCGTTTGACTTCATTTCGAAACAGAAGCCCCACATGGCATTGTATGATTCTTGTTTGCTCCACACAGGTCAAATTAACAAAATTTATTAAAACAACATTTTATAGTTTTTTCGCAAATTCTTTAATGATTTAATTATCAAACTAGAAATAGTAACTGTCTACTGTTTTATTAAAGCCCTTCCCAAAAATTCTATCATGAGCTATAAACCTACATATTCATCTAAGCACATGAAATAAATACTAAGTCTTATAACCAGGTTGTCAAAATTATCATTATACATTGACCAACGAGTACACGCTAACGTACAAAGCTTTCACCTTAATAAAGCAACATAGCATCATATGAACTGAAAAATATAATGTACAACGCTAAACCTAACACACCTTAAACACAAATAAACTTAACATTAACAAATCCCACACTTACCACCAGTGAAAGTAACCACACCACTATCATACAATAAACGTACCTATAGACATTTACTTTGTTCCAACCTACTCTCTAAACATAACCGTACCCCATTCACATTTTTTTCAACATATCCTCTAAAAATATCGCTGTTATTTACAGGATACAAAGTACCGGTTTAATCAAACAATTTACTCTAAACCTAACCTACTTTTATCATACTGACCACTCAATATAATGCTACGTAACAAAAGTGTTTCACATCAATAAAGACAATAACCTGCAAACAAAGAATATAATGTACACCCACCAAACCTAACACATTTTAAACACGAAATAAACACAGTTTAATAACAAAATTACATAAGTAAACAAGTTTAAAATAAAATAATCTCTATATCAAAAACGAGATGCTATCACACTTTTTTCAGAAACATAAAATTGGCAATTACACAACACATTATTCAATATATATATTATAGTATATACTACTAATATATATAATAATAATATATATATATATATATAATATAATATATTATATAGAATCATATACTATATATATATATATTTATATATATATATATAATATAATATACTATATATAATATAATATATTATATATATATATATAGATAGATTATTATATATTATATATATATTAATTTAAATTAATATACTATATAGTATACTATATAATATAATATATATACTATCACTATACTATATACATAATATATATATCATATACATATTTATATGTATATATGTATACTTAGATAAATATATAATATATACTACTATATTATATTATATATACTAATAACTATATATATATTATATAATATATATATATATTGCAATAATGTGTGATATTTTGCCATTTCTTGAAATTTATTGCCACAATACTTTGGTATCTACATCAATATTTGAGTCATTTTATCACAGAAATCTATGTTCAAACTTTTATCGTGATTAATATTAAAAAAGAAAAAAAAAAAAAGAAAACTTTGCAATATTTTCAAATTTCTTTAAACCATCTCTTGTTTCTCCTTTTTAAGGATAGAGTGGAAAGAAAAGAAAGAAAAACAAACTTCAAGTTTGAAATTGTTCTTTGCCTTTAATTTATTATCTTTTCATTCAGTTTTTTTCTTTAAATAATGAAAATCTCTTTTTATTCCTTTGGCTATTTTTAGACTCAAAAGTTCGTCTTATTTCCTGAGATGTTTTCCAGAGTTTTGTTTCGCTTCTTTTCTTAGACTCCTTTCTTGCTCTCTTCGTGTTTTATCATTCGGTTTGAATCGTAATGTAAGATTCAATTCCTTTACATATTATTATTATTATTATTATTATTATTATTATTATTATATATTTTATTTTTATTGATTATATTATATTATTATTATTATTATTATATTATTATATGATATTATTAATTTATTCTACTTATTATATCTCTATTATCTATATTAATATATATTATTTACAAATGTTATGGTTTAAAGGTTGGAAATATTTATCACGATTAACTATATTCATTATTATTATTTTATATTATTAATTATATTATAATTTATTTTATTTCTATTATTATATATATATATTATATTATAATTATTATATTAATTATTCATTTATTATTTTATTATATTTTCGAAATGCCCAGCTCTTATTATAGGTGCAATAATATTCAATGTATATTCTTATTAATTCTTATTATTAATTTATTATTTATTTTATCTCTCTCC
>JABUQX010109481.1:0-7500 GCA_015478945.1 Trachelipus rathkii
CCGATACTACTACTCACAAAATTCCTGATACTGATACCGATATACTTCAAAAATCGACCGATACCACCGATACCGATACCGATACCATGGTATCGGTGCATCACTAATATATATATGTTGTTGTTATATATAGCATATATGCTATATATACATATATATATATATATATATATATATATATATATATATATATATATATTACAGTGGAAACTGTTGTAATGCCCTCTGGTGCCAGCCTGACATTTGCTCCTGTATGTATATCACCGAGTCCTTCTGATGGTTGTTGTGATAATCCACGTTGCGAAATGGCTTCAACACCCTTCTTATGGGAATTGGAACTTTCTTGGCTAGGTAAGGACCTGTTCTATACTTTCATAGAATTATAAAAAATTAGTTAATTCCACGCTTTTCTTTTGATATTAATTCTATGCCTCTAATTTAGTTATAAAAACTCCGAAGAAAGTTTCAGAACAGGAACTTAGTGTAAATCTTTTAGACAAAGCTGTAGTGCAGTACAAAAGAAAGCGACTTTATTTTCTATTGAATTTATTCTTCTCCATATTTAGCATATTTAATGTTTTATTGTTGATAATATTTGCAGCCTCGGTCTTGAACATTTGTTAGAAGTATTTGAACGAGAGGACATAACCTTATACATATTGTCCGAAATGGGGCATGAAGAATCGAAAACCATAGGCATCAACGCATATGGGCACAGACAAACTATTAAAGGCATCGAAAAATTGTCAAGTCAGCAAAGACAAGGTTAGCATTATTATTATTATTATTATTATTATTATTATTGTTATTATTATTATTATTATTATTATTATTATTATTATTATTATTATTATTATTATTATTATTTTTATTATTATTATTATTATTATTATTATTATTATTATTATTATTCTCCCGTTAACGTACTCCCACCGGAAGCATCGGTGGGGCTCAGATAATCTTTTTCGGATGGTATCTGTTGAAGAGGTACGTTTTGTATTTGGTTACTCTCTTTTGGTGGTTGCCATACTTTCCATTTATGTTCTATGGGATATTGTTGTTGTTAGTACTATTGTTATTATTAATATTTATTATTATTATTGTTCTTACGATTATTATTATTTTTATTAATATTTTTATTATTATTATTATTATTATTATTATTATTATTATTATTATTGTATTATTCCTTATCCCGTTCGTCTCGCCCGTCCCTTCCCAAGGTTTATATCCCTCTCCTTCTGCTTTCTGCACGTTACTACCTCCCATGCTCTTGGTCTCTTCTGAGATCTCCTCATTTCATGATCGTGGCGCCTGTTTCAAGCGTTCAGGTGCCTGTCCATCTTGCCCTCCCTTCCTACGGCGGGCAGAGGCACAGGCTGGCAAAACCGGTTGCCTTCTCCGTCACTACCCATTGTAGGAGCACCTGAACCTTGCCTAACCAGTGCTGTGAGGAGGCTGTCCTGCACTTGGGGCTTTACAGGCTCCATCCGTGTGGTGCACGCGGCCTTATTTTTCATCTCTGACCTGATGCGGGTTCCGGGAGCTTTGCCGAGGCCAATATCTCCCATATGTGCCACCTACGGTGGGTCATGTGGAGGTGTTATGCTCTGGGCCTGTGGTGGGCGCGGTTACTGCGTTACGCTCCCGGGATTTATGTTTATATTCATCATTTGTGCTTATTACAGTGGTAGATGTTTTACTTGAAAATATTTTTTTTTGCGGGTAAAACCAGCATGGTTAATTGTTCTCAAGAACGGCGGCATATCTGTAGGGCCCCCAACCCGACTCCTCTATGGTCATTCCCAGACCAGCGACCGTAAGATGCCCTATTGATGAAAATGAGCGCTACCCAATTCACCCAACCAATATCCCGATTACGGTCCCGTTTCAAAGACTTCATCTTCAGCCCATCTAGTGTGAGGCTGTTGTGGCCTCTCAGAATATCCTCTGTCTCTCCGACCTGCGTCAGTTATCCCAAGGCCCTATGTCAGCACGGTCCCTTCCTAAACGCCAGAATAAACCAACTACGACGATCGCTTTCTCAGACCCCCCTCCAGGGGTCCCAGGTCTTGATTCCTACCCGCTTTATTTTTATTTGCATTCGACGTCATTCCACTGACTGCTATAAGCCAGCTCATCCTTAGTGATGCTTTGGAAGCTGCCTTCAACGACGAGCACAGAAGCGCGCCAATGAGGGACTGCTACATTCTTGTCAAAGCGCTTCAAAAATCTGTGAGCAACGTACTTGCTTTCCATCCCATCTGGGAAGATATCCTTCTGGGCCTGACGATGTTCGTACACACGTCGAAGGGTGCCATATACGGCATCGGAGCTCGATGCTCGAATGTGATCCTTACCATTATATAATCACTGCCGCTCTGATTTTATTATTCTCCACAAAGAGAACTTCAATGACAAACCCTGTCTTTATTTCCTTTCTCTGTGCTTTCCTCCATCCGCGGTAAAACGGCTTACCATGACACTGGATTCATGTGGGCCTTCCTTAGAAGATGTCATGCTATAATTACCACCCTAAATGAGTTGGTCAATTATCTCCCCAGACCATATGTCCGACATGTGAAATTCTTCCACTGAAACTGACAGAAACTGATGTCCTAAGGGCCACACTCGGCCTCCTCTGTCCACTGCCCCTTTTTTGCCTTGGAGAAGGAAATCCTGGAGCAGTGCGCCATTCATAAGCATGACCGTCGAGAGACTACCTGCTGCAAAGCAGTAGAAGTTTTGCTCATCTTTCCTTTCATGTTGCGGCAATGGTCCGCCTCCAAATTTGTGAGCTACTTCTTTACCTGCTGCTCATCGCTCCCGTAGTCTAAACTTGTTCTGCCATTGTAAAACAGACTGCTCGTATCCACCCAACCACGATCACCTGATTTGGTGGTTCCATGGTTTCGATAATTATCTCCCAATCTCTGTTATATCCACGGACTGTGGTTCTTTCTGCCGACCAATACACCTCTCATGCCCTCACCTGTGAGTCCGCGCAGCCCTGGGCAAGAACGATTTGCGATGATAACTCGCTTTAGTGCCCGATGGCAACTGTCCATGCCCTGCCGGAGCGTCTGTAAACGCCCTCCCCAGTCGCCTCTGCTTGTTTTCGCCGGGGAAACATCAAAGTCCCCATTAGTTACTAGAAGTCCCGTCCATGCGGATCTTCCCAGCTGCATCCGTACCTGCCATTATCGTAATGTGGACTTCTTGGAAGCAGAAGAACTGAGTTGCACCAACGGTCTCGTCCTGCCAACGTGGTCGCCGCGCTTAGAACTCGCGTGGTACTGGACCAGTGGTCCAACCTCTGCTCATTCTGGATCATTTGCCACCGCGTGCAAGCCCTTCTCGCTTCTTACATTATTCACGATTTTAAACTTTTCGATGCTAATGTGATGGACCTCTTCTGACCACTCTTCTCCCGTTGCGGGAGTGTTACATGCTAATAATAACCGCCCAAGAAGAGGTCCGAGAGATTGATTAACCTGCCCGCCCGCATTCTTTCGGTGACGTGGCGCCGCCTGATGCCGGAGGGCGGGCCGGCTGCCGGGTGACGCAGGTGGAGGAGGGGCTCTCTTCCTGCCTCCTCCGTCCCTCCTTTTGACTATAACGCTCAACTGAGCGATATTTGGGCGCCTCCCTGCTTCTGGGCGCGGATTGCTTCGAGATTTTGTGTGTGACACATACACTTGCCTCTCTCCAATAAAGCCTTACTCCTGCTGACACCATTCCTACTTGTACTCTTTCCCTCTTTCCTCAGCCTCTGTTAGGAAACACCCCTGAGACACGCCCTTCCCAGACTGCTACAAAAGCCCGTGGTGGTGTCAGAGAGAGGCAATGTTCAAACAGCCTTCCAACCTTAGGGAATTTTGATGGTGCACTTTTCCTGTGTTGGACAATGTCTCTACAGGGCTGTTATCTGCCTTCCTCTGCACACCTAATAGTGATGCCATTTCATCCAGTCCAGCAACCACTTTATTTTCTGGCTGGCAGAGCTTATTGACTGGTTTTTTCATCAGCCACTTACTTTCCTGTCTTTTCCTTCCTGCACTGCCTGTTCCCTGAGCCACATGGGATGCCTACTTTCAGAAGCAATCCTTTTCGGCAACGGGACCATATACCTGCTCAACTGAAACGACAACCCTGTGGAACTGCTAATAAAAGTCATTAACGAAAAGCGTTATAGGCTGGGTAAACAGACTACCTTTCGATCTGATTCTATTAGCTTTACAGCCTGCTCCTGCGAGCAACGGTGCACAAGTGGAAACAGTTTTTTTCTAAACATATCCACCGTCAATTTTCGGTACGCCTGTGGTCTATCCAAAAGTGAATTTCACGAAAACTTCCCAGGCAGATCCGCCTATTATCTCTGATGTCATTCTCTGCTCGGGGCCGTGGTGACGAGCATATCATTTCTCGCGTTCACCAGCGCGGCTCCTAATTCCACCCTTTGCTCAACGTTGCGACCTGAAGCTTCCGTGATTTTCTGGTTCACCAGGAGGATGCTTCATATACAACAGACTATTCACCAGAGCAGAGTTCCGGGATGCCCTAAACTTTGCGGGGATGGAGCGCCTGACCCTGACGGCATCTCCTTCCAGATGTCGATCCTTTCCAGCCACTGCTTTCCTTCTCGGCTTCACAGAATATGGGTGAGGGCCCTCCTCCCGCCTGATCTACCGTGTATTGTCCTAAAAATCCTGGGAACATCTAAGTAACCATCTCCCATTTTTATTGACTGGTAATATAAAAGCTTTGCGTGAGATTTATATTTGCCTGTTCCTCACGTTGAAGTAATCACATTTTTCCAACTACCAATTTGCTTCATCGCCATCGTCACGTCATGAGTAATCCTCTTTCTGCTAGACTGACGTTCTGAGTCATCGCACTAAAACAAAACGACTGGCGTCATTTGACCAGTGCAAAGTGCATGATAAATGATGTTTGGGGTTTTTGCGGAGCCTCCATTCCCTGGTCATTTGTAGCAACTCCTCCCTTCAGTTACGTCAATCGTCTGTTTCCAGGTCCGTTAAAATAATGCTGTCGAGGCTGGACGAAGTGGGTGCCAGCGGTGCGGTATCGAGTAAAAGCTGCAATAGGGTTCGCTGTGTTCATGCCTCCTGAATGCAAAGGCTAAGTCACCTGTTGACGATCTGCCCTGAAGATCAAACGAATCCGAAGTGGTAGCTTGTGCTCTGCACTGATATGGCTTCCTCCTGGTGTTCTGTGCGGCTTTCATCTTCTGCCGAAACACAGCCGTGCAGCTCGAAAGGTACCTCGTCAGGTCAATTTCACACTGCTTCCTTGTTGTTGCCTTCATGGCCCCAGACGTGAGCCGACGGTGAGGTCTCCTGGGTCTGCTGCCTGATGAGCGCCTCACGTGCCTCCTCACATTACCTTCCTAAAGTAATTGCTGCTGTTCGTTGGACTTCACTAGCACCTCACCTCCAAGACTTGTAAAAGTAGACAAAACCATGTTCCGGTTTTTACATCATGCTGTTAAAACTAGACTATGGTTATGCTACATAACGGTGGAGACCTCCGGTCCTACCTGTCTTTCTTGACTTGCATTCAGACCGGAAGCAACTGAGAACGGGCACACGGAGCAGTTCCCGCCCTCTCCGGGAAAAGCCTCGGAGGTGGAGGCCGGGAGATGTCCTCATCCGTGGAGGGAGCCTGTCATGTGTCACCGGTTCATCCGTATTCAAGTTCTGCAATTTCATCGGCCTTGACATCTTATCATAGCGTAAGTCCGTCAGCAACTCACCTCCATATTTATAAGCAGCATTTATCTTGCTTTCTGACCTTCCTCAGCGAGCGGTCATGCACTATGCGATTTTGCTCCTCTCCCACCCAAAGTGTTTATCCGCCTCCTGCCTCTGCAACGGATCCAGTCTTCGACCAGTCTGAGAAGCGGATGTTCTTCTGTCCCGGCGCGAGCCCCATGAAGTGTCTGCGGCGGTTTACACCGATGGTTCCAAGACGAAGTGAGGGTGGGGGCTTAGCTGTATTTTGCATATCACTGAAAGCCTCTAGCCAACCCTTCCAGTACCAGATAAAAATATTCAGTTTTTCAGTAACCATAGCGTAGGTCTATGAGAACAGAATCAGTACCATCACCCATGGGGTAACTATATCTTTCCGATTCTGAAGTGCCTCTCCGCATGTTGCAAGCTTCAACGATAGACCCGAAACCCTTTGGCGCCCAGAAGTCCTCTGCAGCTACCCGCGAACGCTGCGTTTTATGGGTTCCTCTCATGTGTGTGCCCTTGGGAACCACTAACGATGGGGAGGCCGGGAGCGGGCGGTTACACACGGTGTCGGGCGCCCAATACCTTCCTCCTGATGTACGCCCGCCCCTTGGTACCTGATTTCTTCCATCTTAGAGTTACGCCGGGCTCTCTCTGGCTGGCAATCCGTTAATGCAGCGTGGATGCTCAGGTGCCAAACTACGGGGCGTCAAACCCGTCGAACGTGGTCTTCATCTAGCAGAGCCCGTCGCCCCTGGAGGTGGTCCCAGCTCGATTGCGTCCCGAACATAGTGGTCCCTGCGTGATTTTTCTGACCGTGACGAGTTCTCACTTTGTGGCATATTCCCACCGATGATTGCCCCAGGGGGCCCCCGACCTGTCCTTGCTCCTCCACGGTCTTCTCTCAATAGCTCATCTCTAGTAATGCGTGGGCTTATCTCGACCCTTAGAACCAAGTTCTTCCCTGACGTGACTATACTTCTTCAGCATCGCCTTCAGCACATCTGCTATCCGAATCATCTCACTTGTGGTGACGTTTTGCCTTCCTATTGAACCCGAAACAGATTCAGATGATCTAAATCCATCCTCAGCCTTTTTTCTCGTTCCTTTAGGGATTTTCCTTTCCCTGTCGTTTGTATACTAACACAGTATAGCCTCTTTCCTGTGTCTGTGCTGGTCTCTTCATACATCTACCAAAAACTATTATTATTATTATTATTATTATTTTATTATTTATTATTATAATTTTGAATCATTATGATTAGAGCCATTCGTGTTGAAAATATTATTATTAGTTATTTTATGCTTAGCCGTTAAAAAGAAGGGCTTTGAATAAAACCAGTAGTGATGAAGTTTAAAAGAAAGGTGTTTGGAAATATATAAGGAGAAAAAAAGGAATACGAAAAGATGCATACGTAGGAGGAAAAATTAGGTAATGAACAGTTTGAAGCTGACATTAAATGGGTACTTTACAATTGAATAGAAAGCCTTTCCTGGAAATAAGTAAGGTTAAGAAATGATAGTAAGGAACTTAATAGTCAATAATGTGAATAGGTGGTTTTTTTCAGCTAACCGATGAAATGATGTGAGGAGGTTCGAGGAACACTCACAGAAACTGCACAACATTGGCGTAATGAAGAGGTGATAGTGAATGTTTAGGTTTGATGGTGTAGAAGAAACATTGGTTTTTAAGGATGTAATTAGTAAGGAGGGAGGTAATGGATAGACAGAGAAAGCCAAA
>JABUQX010109481.1:12500-51315 GCA_015478945.1 Trachelipus rathkii
AGAATTACTTTTATTATAACATTTTAATACCTACCTATTTATTCAAATAATAATAAATAATAATAATAATAATAATAATAATAATAATAATAATAATAATAATAATAATAATAATAATAATAATAATAATAATAATAATAATAATAATAATAATAATAATAATAATAATAGGCATTTAATCTTTACTTCAGAAATGACGAGGTTTTGCTTCCTAATGGAAATTACCATAACTTGTGTATCTAAATGCTTGCAGCCCAGTCAGTAAACTTTATGGGACCATTACTTAAACAGAAAACTCAGCTACACGAACATACATACATACATGAATATATACATACATACATACATACATACACTTACACACAAAATAAGTCTGGGAAAGTTATTTAAGCCTGTAGTAAGTTTTTGGTGTAGAAGGCAATAGTATGGAGTCGGAAATTTATCTCCTTCTTCGGCTGAAACCAAAATTTAGGCAAGGTTCAATAATAAAAAATAGACATACATTTTGAGATTTGTTAAACCGTTTAGAACTACTATTTAATTATTTATTTTTATTTCTGATGACAAAAATTAAAAGTAAATTGATATTAGACTATCAGTTACAATTTGATAATATAATAATTTTCATACTTTTAAAATCTTAAAATTTACATCGTTTATATACGATCTCCCAAAAGTCACCACTCACTGGCACAGTCATATTCTAGGAGGGTACAAAAGTTAAAAAAAAAAAAAAAAAAACTTAAAAATTCAAATACCCGATGAAATGGGACAATTTTTGTGATTGTGTAAGCTTAATTAATCAGAAAATTTCGAACTTTGAAACCAGTGATCAGTGACACATTATGTCAAAAGCCTTAAGTGCTTAGACATATCCAAAACTTAAATAAGACACGCTACATTCCCAAAGTGTAGATAAACAAAGATCTGTAAGATAGGAAATAACGAAAGTTGGTCTTGTAAGACAAACGTCATACTGATGATATAAAGGAAGGAAATGAAATTTGAGATGATCATCAAATGTCAGAATGAAGAAGAGAATAAAAGATTTTGGTGAAAATACAAGGATAGTTGCCTGATATTTGTTAGGATAAGATCGGCTACTCTTTCTCGGAACCTGGTGGGTATACCCACGCTTTCGTCATTGAGATGAAGTTTTAAGGTTTTGGGTATAGAGGGTTCAATTGGTTGATAGTATGCGAAACTAATCAAAGAAAAACAGATTTACAAAAGCTGTTTGAGATAATATTGATAAGTGGACAATTTTTTTGTTAAAGAAGATCACAAGTGTAAGTACACACACACACACACAGATGTAATAAAACAAGGTAGCATTTTTATTAAAGTTACCGGGGGCCATTCTTGATAATTCTCTTAGAAATTTTCTTATGCCATTTAATGCTAAAACTATTATTATTATTATTATTATTATTATTATTATTATTATTATTATTACATTATTATTATTATTATTATTATTATTATTATTATTATTATTATTATTATTATTATTATTATTATTATTATTATTATTATTATTATTATTATTATTATTATTTGAATCTAGTCTTTAATTTTAAAAATATATTTTTGTTGGTATATTATTATTATTATTATTATTATTATTATTATTATTATTATTATTATAATTATTGAGGTTAGCAAGTTATTATTATATGTTTTAAAGCATAATTCTAGATTTTTAGAATGATATGTAGAAATTCTTTATAAGTTTAGTTTATGTTTATGTTGCCAAATTAAGAAAAACTACAGGAAAAAAGCTAATTTTTATTCATAAGTTTTTACCGTTGTCTTTTTTTTCTGTTAAATGTTTATTTTTATAATTTTATTAACATTATGAATGGTATAATGGATTAGTCGTATAAGCCACAAATTTTAAACATTGAACATAAAAGTTTTTTTTATATAAATTATAACATATATATAAATTACGACCATGACTGATTTTTACTATTAGACTTTCTGATTATACCGTTCTTTCTTATTTAGTCTGATGTGCAATTGTTGGATAATTTGAATGTATGTATTTAATTTACATTTAATATGGAACTAGTGCAAGAATTTATTTGTGATTGTACACAATGGTTAGGTTTGCTCAAATTATTTTTTTTTTTGTTTTTCCTAAACTTTTGGTTTCGGAATTTTGTTAGTTTATTATAATTATTATTATTATTATTATTATTATTATTATTATTATTATTATTATTAATGTGATCGAGTTGATATGTGACACAATATACCTCTAACAGGTTGATTGAATGGGTAACTGTTTTTATATAGAGTCGTTTGATTAGCCAGTTATAAAAGCTTGGGTGAAATTGACCTACCTTTTTCTTCAGCGGGTGTCCTTAAAGTAAAAAAAAAGAGAAGTGAATATTTTCCTTTGCAGCTTATGCAATTTCTTCAACGTATGAATGTACAAACTCTATACATCTTAGTAACTATGGTCAACTAAACTGAGATTACTTTTTTTTTAAAAATTTTTTTTGCTAAGCTAACTTCTTAATATAAATATGATGAGAGTAATTGTGCAAGGATGTGAATTCAGAAATGTTGGAGTCTTAGTGAGAATTAAAGGAAGTTATTGAAAGAAGCTCTTGATGGAAATAAAGAAGCGATTTAAGTTCTAGAAGAGGACCGGTTAAACTGCTGAGCAAATTAATACTTGGGTAAATTAGTGGTAGTAGTAGTTAGAGTGTCTCTCTGCTGACAATAGAAATTGAACTACAATACATTTTCAAAAAAGTTTGGTAAATGTAGGAAAGCCAGTCTCCACAGATATTATGAGTTTTAAGAAAAGTTGTTAAGAGATTGTAGATCGTTGATATTTAAAAATCTTAGGTAAAATGAGTTAGAGAGCTTTGGTAAGTATAGAAAAAGAGGATGGAACAAGAAATAAAGTGTAGCTTTGAGGCGTAGTGCGAAATATTTTATCAGACTCGAAAAGGAACGTTGACACCGTTCTAGAAATGGTACAATTATAAGGTAGAAATAGAAGTGGAGTAATCAAGTTGAGCTTTTGTAATTAGTATAAAAATAACAAAGAGTGGTTGGGGAGTAAGAGGAGGGAAACGATAGAGGAAGGTATGTTAGATTTAAAGCGCTGTTAGAGAGAGGATAAAGTAACGAAATAGGAAAATTAAGATCAATGATGATTGACTTATAGGTTTTGAAAGAGAGCACGCGTGGTACACTAAGGGAGGTCAAAGATGGAGACGAGATGATATTTACACGGTTATTAAGAGATATTTATCAGGAGTATGACTACAGTGAACATTTGGCATAGAGTACTTGAGAGTAGAAGAAATTTTTAACATTGTAAATGGGAAGCATATTAAAAAGTTTAATTGCAAGCGATTTCAGAATGAATTATTTCTTTAATGGCGTTTTAATGATCAAGAAGTTGTATGAGATGTGTAATTGATGATTCGCTATATATTTTAAGAGGTGACAGAGGCATGTCGAACAAGATTTTAAATATCGAACAAATTTTACCCGTGAAAGTATTGCAAAATAAATGAGAGTATAAATAAGAATGAAACTTTGATTCTCCTAGACTTGTCATTAGTGGAATTTTAAAGAGATTAGGGAAGTTATAAAAATCTAAATTTTAGCTAGCAGCAGAAAAGATTATTCGTTCTTTTTAAAGAAAGCAATGAATAGTAGAATCTGTGTAGGTAATATTTTTTTTCTTTCTATTCTATTGATTCTCTAAATTTTATAATCGGGGGCTTAGTATATTGAGAAACATTTTAAATACCTAGAGATGCCTTGCAAAGTGAATCTTTATTTAGATTTCCATTAGACTGCTCCGACTCGGTTGTAGTGATGGGAATAGACCCATCGTTACATTGTTTAGAAAGACGATAAACAAACAGACACAGAGAGACATGTAATAATGTGAGAGGCATAAAACTGCTCTTTGAATACTCGTTTTAAAAAATCATTTATTTTTTTTAACTGAAGTTCGAGTTGAACGCGTTCGTGGTTTGAATGTAGAGTGAATGAATCTATCCTTATTGTATTAAAAATCGTCATTGCATGAAT
The DNA here is from genome assembly GCA_015478945.1 of Trachelipus rathkii. Classification (NCBI taxonomy): domain Eukaryota; kingdom Metazoa; phylum Arthropoda; class Malacostraca; order Isopoda; family Trachelipodidae; genus Trachelipus; species Trachelipus rathkii. The sequence goes on from JABUQX010109481.1 coordinate 16,569, forward strand.
AAATTTTTACAAATTTAATTCCTTGAAAATGCTTAAAAATATGGAAGGTGTGCTTTCAAAACGAAAAATCAAAAGAAATTTATTAATACAAAAAGAATTAATGTGATGACTTAACAATTAATAAAATTCCATCTCCATTCTAGGAATTAAACATTTGACAAATTTATTATCCATAAATTTAAAAGTACCTTTTTGATTAATTTTTGTTTAGGAAACTTCTTTGCTTCTTGCAAAAAAAAATAAAAAAATAAAAAAACTTTTTGACGGGTTTTGAGAGTAGGAATCTCTTGGACTGAGTTCCTTTTACAAATTATATTTACAATTTCTGGAGAAAGATAAACTTAAAACATTTTATGCAGGATTATTATTATTATTGTTATTATCATTATTATTATTATTATTATTATTATTATTATTATTATTATTATTATTGTTATTATTATATTATTATTATATATTATTATTATATATTATTTATTGCTATTATTATTATTATTATTATTATTATTATTATTATTATTATTATTATTATTTATTGCTATTATTGTTATACCTACAGGAGTAGGAATTTTGTTTTTGTTAGTTTTTACTAAATACACGTATGTTTATTTATTGTAATTATATATAAATATGTTCCTTTAATAAAATTATTTATTAAAAATAAGTTTTTTTTTTGTCTATTTAGTTTTTGTAATATATTTATTGTAAAAGTTTTGTGTATATTTGTATCGATGGATTATTCATGTAGGTGCTCTTCTTATGTTTTAACTATTTTAAGCTTTTTAATTAAATTGTTTTTTTACAAATTGACTTTTAAGTTAACATTTTTTTATTTTAAGATTTATTTTTAAATGGAAGAGGAAGAGGGGTGATGTTTGTTTGCTTGTTTTGGTTTAGAGGGTTTTTTTTTTAATTTTTGTGGTGAGTTTAATGAGAATGAAGTTGGTATTTTTTAACCGTTTTTTTATTTATAAAATGTTTCGAAAGTGGTTTTAAAGACATGATAAAATGTTTATTTTAAAGAATATACATCAAGAGTTATTGATTGAAATTACCGTTTTTTAAACCACTTAGGTTTGACATTGTCATAAATTTTATCACTAATATAATTATCTTTTTTGAAAGACTTTTAATAATAAGCTGGAAAACATAATTTTAAAAATTGAAAACTAATTTCATTGTTGTTGAAAATTTTCAGTATTGCAAAATGCTTTTATGTTAATAACAGCGAAGTATTCATGAATTACATTTAAACTTGTGTATAAATTTTTAATTTAAGTTGTGTTTAGGCGAAGCTTTTCTGAGGCTTTGATGGTCATTCAGTTATATTGACTCTAATGTACTATTTCTTTAAGAAGTTCCAACACCAGCAAGAGAATTTAATGCCTACATATTTTCATAATTTGAGTAAGCAAAATGCTATTTCTACTTTGGTGGCATTCTCACAAGTAATGTGAAGTTATTCAATGTAAAAAAAATTGTATATATGTAGGCTTTAAATGGTCTCCATGTTTACGAACTTTCTAACATAACTACCTTATACAGGGGCAAATGTTTGCTAAAGAATGGATAAAATTGACATTGTCATATACGATCAAATGGGTTCAAATGGTAATTTATCAGTAGAAAGAAATTATAGATTCACTTTTCTATATTCGTATCTCTTCATATAATTTCGTAGCTTTTTCTAACCCATATAAATACTGAGTGTATAATGAGTCTAAAGTGTAAGATGTGTGTAAAAATAGACTCCGTGTTTGTCTCAGTCCTCCACCTCCTCCTGACTTGCAAATACTTTTTGTAGGATCAGTTTCAGAGTTCACGAGTTGAGTACAATAAAACGTGTATGCTAAAGAAGTGAAAAACGCCGCAGCAGCGATGCCTGCTAGCAGTAAGTAAGGATCAATTTCTTTCTTGTATCCACTCGAATACCCATAACCACCTGAGTGACCATAGCTATCGACATGGCTATATCCACCGGAATCACCATAACCATCTGAGTGGCCATATCCATCTGAATGATCATATCCATCTGAATGACCATAGCCATCTGAATGACCATAACCATCTCGAGAACTATATTCTCTATGATAATCCGAATTCCTTTTATTACGACTGCCATAACTCATTTCTGAATTATATTTAATTTTTCTCCCAATTCCAGGTTTTGTTTCAACATTATGCGTTTTATTTTCAAAAATTCTTGCTAAATAAAATTTATTTTTCCGCAAATTTGGAAAATCTTTAATGGAGGAAGTTTTTTCGTCAACTGTAAGATCTGAAGATAGGTCTTCACATCTCGTTATTGTAGAGTATTTACAAACGACGAAATACATCACTAGGATCTGTAAAAGAATATATATTATATATATATATATATATATATATATATATATATATATATATATATATATTTACATATATATATATATATATATATATATAAATTATATATATATATATATATATATATATAATATATATATATATATATATATATATATATATATATATATATATTAATCGCAATTTATTATTTAGATGTTAAATAAAAGCATAAGTGGGAAAGAATTACTGCCTTCTCCGGGATTGAACCACCGCATGTTGCGAGATGAGGACAATATGCTCGATGCTTTACGACTGAGCCATCCCCCAACTCATAAAAGTTGAGTTCAAGAACAGTTTAGTTAGCGAGTTCTCTTCAAAGTGACATCACCAGGTGTCCAGCCTGTCCTATCCCACTTTCTTTAGAGTCGGCATGGTATTATAAATATTGCATAATCGCAATTTATCATTTAGATCTGAGAATCTTTCTTCTTCCACTTATGTTCTTTATTATTTATCTAAATAATAAATTGCGAACATACAATATTACTACATATTATTAAGAACGAAGGATAGGACAGGCTGGACACTTGGTGAGGTCGCCTTGAAGGGAACTCTATTGCTTTAAAACTGTTCTTGAACTCAACTTTTTTGGGTTGGGGGGATGGCTCAGTCGTAAAAAATCGAGCATATTTTCCTCATTTCGCAACATGCGGTGGTTCAATCCGGAGAAGGTAATTCTTTGCCTTCCCACTTATGTTCTTTTATTTTATATATATATATATATATATATATATATATATATATATATATATATATATATATATATATATATATATATATATATATATATATATATATATATATATATATATATATATATATATATATATATATATATATATATATATCCTGACCAGGGTACCCTGTCCAGGTACCTCGCCGACGCCTCCGGCCTCCTCCAGAGATCTTCGAAGCAGGGTTGTGGAGTCGGAGTCGGTAATTCTTACGAGTGTGAAGTCGGAGTCGGTAATATTCAAGAGGTCAGAGTCGGTAACTCTCAAGATAGTAGAGCTGGAGTCAGATTTTGAACTGACAAATTTGTGAATTGTGACTGTGAGTGACTTCAATCACTTCATACAAGTTCACCGACTTGCGACTTCCACAGCACAAAATACAATTGAAAACTTGGAAGTTTTTTTTAACCTGTACCTTATTTTTAAATTTGGATTATATTCTAATAAATTCAACTTTCAACCTTATACTATCTATATTTAATATTCTGAAGAAATAAAAGACTCCATGGAACGAAGAGAAATTTCTCTCATTGACAATGATATTCTACTAGTTGCTGTTTATGTTGATCCTATCTACAGAGTAAGCTTAACAGGAGATCAACAACAAAAAGCTAAATCTCCACTTTGTAACGGGGCCATTTGTATTAAAAGGGTGCAAGAAGTTCAAGAAGAAATGATATATCTGGACATATTTTAAGTGATGAAACTACAGCTATCCCCATTACTACCTTCTCAAGTCATTCTTAGAAAGCTCAGAAGATGAGTATGAAAAGCTTCTAAATGTTGAAGAGCCTAGTCGAAAGTGTCGACTGCATCAAGTTAAAGGGCAAGGTCCTTCCTCATTCTTGTACACAATATTCCATAACTTTAAACAAAATTTCTTTGCTGCACTGAAAGAAATTGAAAAAATTGATATACCTTCGAAGCTTAAATTAGAAGAGGCTATTGAAAAGCATCCAGACATTGTACAAGAAGCCCAAATTGCTGTTACAGCTCTACCTCCAACGCAAGTTAGCTTTGAACGGCTTTTTTTTTTTTTTTTTTTTGCTCTTCGCATTAAATAATCAGATCAGACATAAGAGGAAAAATGAAGGATCGAGGACCTGGCAGATGCTATTCTGTTTTTAAGAACTAATTCATTCAATGAGGAGATGACACTAGCTGAATTTTTACATAACCACGGTTGAGGTTTTTTTACGGTTCCTAAATTTTTCAACAACCGCGGTTTCGGTTTCTTTGCGGTTTTTAAATTTTTCAAAAATAGCTGTTGTGGTTGTGCAAGAAAAACACAATTTAACAATTACTTTGTCTACTACAACTACTACTCCTACTATTACTACTACTACTGCTAATAATAATAATAATAATAATAATAATAATAATAATAATAATAATAATAATAATAATAATAATAATAATAATTAATATTATTATTATTATTATTATTATTATTATTATTATTATTATTATTATTATTATTATTATTATTATTATTATTATTATTATTATTATTATTATTATTATTATTATTATTATTTTTATTTTTATTATTTTTATTACCTTGAAAATTTCTAAATTTCTGGTCGTTTAATGTGCAATTAAGCCTCTGTTTACAAGAGGTACCAATGTGTGGGACGAGGACCCATGCACAATGCAATTTCCTTATCCTCCGCACTGTGGAAACTGGAAAGTATCCCACTAAAGGTGCTTCTTTAGTTATTCGTGTTTGTAATTGAACTTTAGAAGCGGCAAGCTAGATTTAAGGAAAAACATTTTTCAACATTTTGTCCTGTTAATCTCTTCTTTTTCTCGCTATAAATTAATCCAGCTTTGCTGAAAAGTTGTTCGTTTGATATACTACTAGATGGGCGTAGCAAATATCTTTTAGCTATCATCTTCAACTCTTTGAAGTTATGTCTCTCCCTCCACCACATCAGAGGATCATCTTCGGAATCGATCCTTTTTTCTTTTTGATATTTTACTATTTCATCCAAAACACTTTCATTAAGCTCTATTTCTTTATCATCATCACTACTTGATGCTAAATGAGCATTCGTGTTTTCAAACAGAGTTTTTGGCTTGGATGTTGAAGGTTGCTTTATTTTTTTCAGTCTTAAAAGATAACTTTCTAAAAAGATAACTTCCTGACAACCGCAGTTGCGGTTGCGAAGACCAGTGACAACCGCGATTGCGGTTATGTAACCGGTGACAACAGTGGTTTCGGTTGTAGTTGCGGTTGGTTCGTATTTGCGGTTGCGGTTATCAATAGCACATCCTAACATAAATTTCACCTTTGAACTTTCAGATAATAACTCCCTTCCTTTCATTGACACCTTAATGACTTAATCTCCTAACAACAACATGCAATTCTTGGTTTACAGGAAACCTACTGCTAACCCCAACTATATACATTGGTTCTCTTCCCACCCTCTCAAAATTAAAATTGGTACACTATCCTCTCTCTTTGTTAGAGCTCTTAGAATCTGTTCCCCTACATTCCTTCAACCTGAAATCAATCTGATTTCCTCCACCTTCATAAAACTTTCCTACCCCTATTATATTATAAATTCTGCCCTTCGTAAAGCTAAACACACTTTCTACACCAATCCTATTAAACCTGTTAAATCTAATGCTTCCTACCTTCCTTTACCCACTTCTACCGATTCCCTTACTCACAAAATCATCCCCAAATCTATACATTTTTCATCTTCAAATAATCTTTCCTTTAAAAGATTATTTAAACCTTATCTCAACAAAAACACTAACACTTCTCAATGTGTTTATAAAATCCCTTGCGCTGATTGCAACAAACTATACATTGGAGAAACACGATTTTTCTCGCGGTAATTACCAGCATAAATATGACCTCCAAATGGATAACCCCAACTCTGCCCTTACTCTACATAGGACTTCCCCCAATCACAACATCAATACCAATCACATGACACCCATCATTGGCATCGAAAACTTACACTTAAGAAAATTTACAGAATCTTTTTGCATAAAAAAAGACTTTCAAATAGATCCCATCATAAACATTCTACACTCCTCACCTTTTTTCAAAAATTTAGTCCAAAAATTTCTTTATATTTATATTTTGTTAATTTTACTTTATTATTTTATTATTTATTTTAGTATACAAAGAACTGTATCTGAAAGAGGACCGAATTCAGGTCGAAAGCTTATGCCTTTAATTTATTGTGACAAGGATTTATTTACTAACTTAATATTTTGATTTTATTTCCTCTTAATTTGTTGTAATCCTTAAGAATTTATACATACGGCTTCAATATTTATAATTTCTTCTAGCGTCTTAAACTAAATATTACTATATTTATATTATATATATATATATATATATATATATATATATATATATATATATATATATATATATATATATATATATATATATATATATATATATATATATATATATATATATCTTCATCATCATCATCATCATCATCATCATCATCATCATCATCATCATCATCATCACTCAGCTTCTTTCCCCATAACTGGGGGTAAGGTGAACCACATGTACCGGAAAAAGAAAACTAGTAGAAGAATATGACGCAAGTCCCCTTTATACCCTTAACTATAACTCGTCGCAGTCAGAAATATCCCCCCCAGGGTTTCACTGGACCGCGACGAACCCTCAGGATGGCATCTCACAACCATGCTCCCCCCTCATAAAACCCGGCCATTCACTCCTATTATGCATCTTTCTTCTCTCCTTTGCCAAACTCACATTCCTCTCCTTCAAGCATTCCTTTACTAACTCAATCCACTTTTTCTTCAGTCTCCCAGCCGGTTGATTCTCAGCATACACACCACTATATATCCGCTTATCCATCCTTTCCACATGACCAAACCATCTCAATCTACTTTCATTTATTTTCTCATTTACTCCTTTCTTCACACCACACAACTCTCTAATGCGTTCATTCCTCATTTTATCAATTCTTCTCACACCTAACACGCCAATAAGATTGTCCATCTGAACACATTCTATTTTAGATCTATAACTCTTATTCCAGACCATAGTTTCACTACTATACATTAATACAGGTAACAGCATACCCTCATATAAGACCCTAGAGCACACACGACTTAGTCCCTTTTTATGCACCAAGGATTTAATTACACCAGCCACCTTCCTACCATTCACAACTTCCCTACTACACTCTGCATCATCCGTTCCCTTTTCATCCAGCATATATCCTAAATATTTAAACTCAGACACTTTTTCCAGTTGCTCACCATCCAACATAACTTCACACCGAGGACTGTCCTCACTCATAACCATAACCTTTCTCTTATCTACGTTTACTTTCAAATCCCTTCTTTTACACACCCTACTAAATTTCTCTACCAATCCTCTCAAACTCTCTTCAGATTCACCACACAAAACCAAATCATTCCCATATAATAGGTAGGGCACCCTCCACTCTCTTCCATTCTACAACATTCTAACACCTTACCCTGCCACCCCCACTTCTAATTCTTTCATAACTCCATCCAAACACAAATTGAATAACCAGGGAGACGTAACCCATCCCTTCCTCACTCCGCTATTAATATTAAACCAATCACTTTCAACTTCATTTATTCTTACTCACGCTTCACTATCATCATATATACTTTTGATTCCATTCATAAGCCTACCACCAACACCATATATCACTAGCACCTGCCATAGAGCTTCATAATTAATCTTATCATACGCCTGTTGAAAATCCATAAAACCTAAATACAATTTATTGTTCCTCTCTCTTATTTTCTAAATTTTTTTCAATGTAAAGATTTGATTCACATATCCTCTACCACTTCTAAACGCACCTTGTTCTTCACCAATCAGTCCCTCAGTAACTCGACGCACTCTTTCGACCAAAATGCAAGCATATATCTTCCCTACAACACTCAATAAACTAATTCTCCTATAATTCCTACTGCTACACTTATCCCCCTTACCCTTATATAAGGGTACTATTACCGCTCTCCTTCTATCCCTCGGAACTATACCCTCCATAAACGCTTTGTTACACAACTTCCAAATCCACTCAATCACCATCTCGCCTCCCGTTCTCGATCATTTCACCAGTAATTTCATCTATACCTGCAGATTTACCATTCTTCATCTTTCTCACTCTACCCATTACCTCCTCCTTACTAGTGACCTCATCCCCAAAATACCTATTCCTTCTTGCACCATCAAACTCATACACATTTACTATCACCTCTTCATTACTACCAATGTTATGCAGATCCACACTATCCTTACATCCATTTCATCAGTACGAACCCTATTCCTTAATCTAAACAGATTCCACTTATTCTCAATCTTAACCTTTCGCGCTTCCTTCCAGAAGAGCTTCCTATCCCCTTGTGAGTCCCCATTCATCCTCTTTCCAAACTGTTCATTTAGCTCTTTTTTCCTTCTACGTATACATCTTTTAGTGTTCCTTTTTTCCTCCTTATATAATTCGAAACATTTTTCTTTTAAAACCTCATCATTAGCGTTTAGTACATTTAACCACGCTTCTTTTTTACTTTAAACCGCTTGCATCACCTCTTCATTCCACCACTCACTGTTAACATTCTTACTTCCTACTTTAGCACATCCACATACTTCTTTTGCACTACTAACAACCGCTTCCTTCATTTGCCTCGAAATTTGTTCAGAACTCTTAAATACTTATCCTTATTACCTTGTTCACTTAACTTCTCCCTCTTAATATATATATATATATATATATATATATATATATATATATATATATATATATATATATATATATATATATATATATATATATATGATATAAAACAAAATATATATATAGATTATATAACTACCACATCAACATATATATTTATATTTATATATATATATATATATATATATATATATATATATATATATATATATATATATATATATATATATATATATATATAATATATATATATATATATATATATATATATATATATATATATATATATATATATATATATATATATATATATTCATTCCCCTGTGAACAAAGGTCAGAGGCCTATATCTAATTTCACCATAGTTGGAGGGAGTTGTGGAGTCAGATCAAACTTAAAGACCGACATGCCCCGATACACGGCGTTTGAAATCATGTAAGTCAAAGGTAATTGGGAAAATAGATAAAGGAAATGCCTTCCAACTTTACTTGTGGAGTACATTGAAGATTGAGCATAGCGATTAATTCATAGGTCAGAGAGTTTTATAAAGAAAGTGTGAAACTGTGTAGAAAGGCATGTCACACGAACCAATATCAATGGAGAAGGTATGCGACTGAAGAGTTCAGAAGATCAGTGTCCATTGTAATATCCATGGGATAAACAGAGTGACGCAGCGTTTCAACGGGTAGAAAGAGACCGGAGAGAGCTAGTGAGAACAGGAAGGCTAATATGACGAAATACCATAGGCTCCATTTTTTCAAGAAGAGCTGTGTGAGGCATACTCCATACAAGAGCGAACGACACCCCTGTAAAGAGCAAGCCACTGGAGTAGTGTGAGGAAATCCTGAAGGCGCCTCAGAACACCCAGTCTCTTAGAAGCTTGTTTAGAAAGAGAAGTAATGTGATCCTTCTAATTCAGGTCACGAGAAAAAGAAACACCAAGAATATTAAGGACAGACGAAAGCTTGAATTGTGTTTTCGAGGGAGATGTTATAGTTGTATTTAAGATTAGGGCCAGTAGAAATATGAAGGAACTGAGCATTATGGGCAATGGAAACAACCTTGTTTTCAATACTCCAATTAGAAATTGCAGAAAGACCAGAGGTTAGTTGCTCCAGGGCCGCCTTTGTAACGTGAGTTAAGTGTTGTTTGGTGGGGCGTCTATCAAAATGAGAGGAGTAATGATGGGTGGAGTCCTCGGCATATGAATGTACGTAGGTGATGAGCCAATAAAGAGACAAGATCACTAATGGAAAGTAGAAAGAGAGTTGGTGATAGAACATAACCCCAAGGAATACTACTATTTATAGATTTAAAGAATGAACGGTGACAGTCTACAACAGCTGCTATAGAACGACCGGATAGAAAATCAGAGAGAAGCATAGATGCCGAAAGGAGAAAGTTTAGAAATCAAAGTTTTGTACCAGACTCTATCGAAGGCATTCGATTTGTCCAGCACCACAACGAAGTATTCACCGAAGTGACGAAGAGAAAGGACCAAGTATCAAAAAGATCTCCAATAGAGCTCCTCTTACGAGAGTCAAACTGGCGATCAGAGATAAGATTAGAGGATTTGAGATGTTTTCAAATCTTCCTGTTAAGAATAAATTCGGAAACTTTAGAATGAACAGAAGTCAAAGCGACAGGACGATAGTTTCAGGGTTGAGAGGGACAGCCCGAATGAGCGAACGTTTCCAGAAAGAAGAGAATGTCTAAGTAGAATGACAGAAACAGAATAATCTACCATCAAACACCGAAGCACAAGTTTTGAGAACCTTATGAGGAATACCATCAAGACCGTTGGACACTACTCTTCTCTATTTCCCATGATGACTTATTACCATTTATTAGTACATACTGCCTTTTATTCCACAACCACTTTTTAATCCAACCATGTACCACTCCACCAATACCACATTGCCATTATTTTTACATCAGTCTTAGGTAGGAAACACAAAATTTATACCATAAAATTAGGAACCTATCATAGCAAAATAGTAAGGAATGTTTTTTACATATATATATATATATATATATATATATATATATATATATATATATATATATATATATATATATATATATATATATATATATATATATATATATATATATATATATATGTCTAAATATCTAAAGATAATATATATATATATATAATATATATATATATATATATATATATATATATATATATATATATATATATATATATTTATATATATATATATATATATATATATATATATATATATACAAAAACGAATATATATATATATATATATATATATATATATATATCTTTATATATATATATATATATATATATATATATATATATATATATATATATATATATATATATATATATATACTATATTTATATATATATATATATATATATATATATATATAACACTAACGCACCTTTGTAAGCATTGCGAATCAAAATTATTAAAATATTAATATTATTTTAATTTCAGAATCTTAATTTTTAAATTCATAATAATAATAATAATAATAATAATAATAATAATAATAATAATAATAATAATAATAATAATAATAATAATAATAAAAATAATAATAATAATAATAATAATAATAATAATATAATAATAATAATAATAATAATAATAATAATAATAATAATAATAATAATAATAATAATAATAATAATAATAATAATAATAATAATAATAATAATAATAATAATAATAATAATAATATTCCAAATCCCTTTTTAACTGAAGACTTTCTCACTCTTAACTAAAACTTCTCTATCTGAAATGACCTCCCAACGTTATTCTCATTTCTTTGTCTGTGCCTCACGCTGAGTGAAGCTTTGTTGATTTAACAGTTTTTGAGGAAAGACATGTTATTAGCCTTTGATAAATAAAGACATGTGTTAACGTAGTTCTTGAACGGAATTTCTCTCTCTCTCTACTCTCTATATCTATCTCTCTCTCTCTCTCTCTCTCTCTCTCTCTCTCTCTCTCTCTCTCTCTCTCTCTCTCTCTCTCTCTCTCTCTCTCTCTATATATATATATATATATATATATATATATATATATATATATATATATATATATATATATATATATATATATATATATATATATATATATATATATATATATATATATATATATATATATATGACCCCTAAGTGGGTCCTCTGCCGCTCCCCTTTCCCTTACGAGATGATTTGATGTTTTAATTAAGAGGAAAAATGTTTTTTGGAAATTTTCTGCACTTCTCTAATAATAATAATAATAATAATAATAATAATAATAATAATAATAATAATAATAATAATAATAATAATAATAATAATAATAATAATAATAATAATAATAATAATAATAATAATAATAATAATAATAATAATAGAAAGGTGCCAAAAGAATTTTACTTAAAATTTATATTTTACCTCAGATTTGGTATATGATATACTACTAGGAAAAAAAAAAAAGACTTTTCTAATGACGTCAGTTTTATTTTCGTATCTATATCACAACACCTACACCTAATTAATTTTGAACTTTTGAAAATTTATTTTTAAAAGATTTTAATTTTTATATTATTAATGAGTAGTTGATATGAAATAGAAAGAAATGTACGTAGCCGTCTTAGTCAACGAAAATAATCTGAGTTATGACCTCGGTGCGCATTGCGACCTATTGGTAATATTCTAAATGGGGTTTTGGGAGAATGTGTAAGTATGTCATTCTGAATCTGAACTGCTTCACCTAGAAAATATGTTTGCCATGCATTAATTAGGCAATTCCCTACAATGCATTACCTAATTATGAACTTATATCTTTCTGTATGAAATGCACTAATCACTTCACATCGCACTATATCCATTTTTATACCATTTTTTTAAATGAATTTTGTCACATCAGTTATTTAAGGATAGAATTTATTTATAAATGTTAATAATATTTAAATTATATATCTCTTACCGGAAATGACTTATAATTGTATATATCCATTATTAGTCAAAGTTATAGATTTTAAGATATTTTTACAATGAAAGACTTACAGTAAGCCCAATTGATAATTTTATGTAAAAGCCGATTAGGGATATATATATTTGATCAGATAGTCAGTTAGCTTTACAATGGGTTTACTCCAAACATAGTCAAATAGAACGGACTAGTTTTTCTTTGTTTCGCTACTCACAATTTTAGTAAATATTTGACCTCTTGTAGCAAATACTGGCAATTTTACCGCGTAGGTCTATACTTGCTTCATGTAGTAAAGAAGTCTTTCAACTTCATAATGACTTTCTGATAACACTAGGGGCGTTTAAGGAGAGTTTGAAAAACTATTGGAGATCCAAGATTTATTAGACCTTGCCCTCTTCTACATACAATACATCGAAATATTGACATTGAAACGTCAGTATTGTGAGGCCGTTCTGTGGACTTTTCTACTTACTCTTCGCGCTGGACCGCGGAGTGGAAATGTTAATCATTTAGTGTTATATCGGAGGAGGGAAGTCATTTAGGAGATGCTTTAGGTGTGATAATGGGAGGGCGCTTCGATGTGTTTTGTTTTAGAATTTAGTGAGGGTGTGTCCGTGGGCGAGAATTTATACGGTATATGGATGGGGGTTATCTAGGATAAGTATTCTATCATAGAGGAGGGATTGTTATATAGTAGGTATCATGAGTGTAGGAGATATCATAATATCAGGTTTGTTGTATATTACTTGGGGCTTTGTTAGTTTTGGCTTTTATCTTCGTTTTTTCTTTGTTTTATTGTGGTTACTTTTTCGTCTTTTGGTATTGTCATTGTGGTACTTGTTGTATTGTTTATTTATTTCTGTATGTTTTTTTGGTTTTTTTGTTTTTTTTTTTTGTGTGAGTATTTCTATTTTTGGTGTTTTTTTTTTTTTTTTTTTCCTTTCTTTTTTGTTTTTATTCTTTTGTTTTGTTAAAGATATTAAGAATAGTTTTATATCTATTTTTATTTTTTTTTTTTTTTTTTTTTATTATTTTTTATTTATTTATTTATTTATTATTATTTTATTTTTATTATTTTTTTATTTATTTTTTTTTTTTTTTTTTTTTTATTTTTTTTTTATTTTTTATTTTTATGGTAGTTTGTGTATGTTTTGCTTAATGCCGTAAAATTTCGTTTTTGGTATTTTTTTTCTTTTAGGTATTTTTTTTTTCGTTTGTGTCTTTTCGTGATGGTGTTGCTTTGGTTTTATGTTGTTTCTTAGTCTTTTGTTGGATTTTTTTATAGGCATCTATCCTTTTTTTTGAGTATTGTTTGTTTCTGCTTGTTTTTTTTTTTTTTTTATGTTTTGCACAATTTTACGTTTATGTTGGTTGTAGTTTTGATTGATTTTTTTTGTTTATTTTTTTTTTTTTTTCTTTTTTCTTGTTCTGCGTTGCTGTATTTTTCCTGTACGCTGTTGTTAGTTTTTTGGATTTGGTATTTGTGATCTTTCTGGGCTGACGTATCTGTTTTGATTTGTTGGCGGGCGGGATGTTTTTTTATATTATATTTCTTTATATTTTTTTTATTTTTTTTAGGTTTTTATTATTTATTTGATTTTTATCTTTTTGGGTTTTTATTTATTTTTAATTATTATTTTTTTATTTATTATTTTATATATTTAATATAGGGTTGAAAACGAATACTAATCTATTTTCTTTTTTGCGGGTTTGTTCTTGTGTTGGCGGCGGTCCTTATCTATGGTCTGTTCGATTCGTGGTGTTGTGTAGGAGGACCCCTTATCGTATTCTATTATTTATAATTGGGAATTTGACGATTTGATTTGTTTATTTCAGTGTTTTATATGTGGTAGGGTTTTTATGTACTGAACTATATATAATCGTTTTCTTGCTCTGATATTTCTTATTTATGGAATTTATTTGTCACAACTGGTTTATCTCTCAAGAATTTTGATTTACGCTACCTAACCTGTATCATGTACTTTCATGTGTCTCAGTTTAGGGTTTTTCTTTATGCGTTGGATAGCTGCTCCTGATTATTATTGTAATTTATTTTCGCAGCTAATATTTTTGTTAAATTATAACCAATTAATTTCAGAAAAATTTAAAGTATATAATCTGCAGAAATATGATTAATATTTCAGGTATATCTATTATTATAATTAAAAATCATAAAATAACTTAATTATTAATTAATGTTGTTATTTGGTTTCTAATTATAAATGAACACATTACATCACATAGTAAGAATTTAAGAACTTAGGGTTTTACATTTTAGTTAGTAAATATTATTTTAGTTGACTCATATATATATGTGATATTTTAAATATTCTTATATTATGTGTAGATGTTTTCGAGTAGTCAAAGGTATCAATAATGGAGTTGACTGTTTTTATGTTAGTTTGAGATTAATCAAAGAGGTAGTAGTTTTTTGTTTTTTGTTGGGGTTATGGATGATTTAAATGGGCGTCATTCACGACAAGAACAGATAGACAGTTCTATTTATTCTTTTTTCAATTTTTAATTAATAATATTGTGAAATTGAAGCAAATGTATGTTATAGTTAAATATCTTGAATCTTTTTTAAATAGTTTTTTGTTTATCAGACATATATATAAGTACTAGGTATAGAATAATAGTATATATTATTACTACTATTAACTAATATTAGGAAAAAATAAATACATAAAGGAGAAATAATATAATATAACAGTAAGTGAAAAAAAGAAAATTTATTGTATTACTGTATATATTATTAGGATGAATATATTTTAGTAAAGTTGACAGTTAGTAGAATAGTACTATATATTATAGGATACGGGATATGATGAAATAGGTACGATAGGTAAAGTGAATGATGTAAAGTGGCGGTACGTGTGGGAGAAAGAACATGGGCATGGGAGGGGAGATGTGGAAGATGATATATTATCAATTAATGGTAGGTAAAGTGAATTTATTATATATATTTTGATAGGTAGTAGATGAATAGTTTAAGGACAAATGATAAGTAGCGGAATAAATCATATCATGTAGTGATAGGGTTTAGGTTGATAAATTACTTAGTATTGATTATTATGATACACTATTAGATAGTATATACAGTACATAGTAGTAATATAGATATGATTAATGAATAGAGGATCGACATCTAGTAAAAATAGATTATTTTTTATATTGTTTATGTGTAATAGTATAATTCATAATATTTTAAACTTTTTTTTCGTGTGGTATATTGATTGAACGTGCATTAGTAAACTTGTATATGCCGGATTAGTCAACCTTAAAGAAGAAGAATTTCTTTATTAATATTATAAGTGAAACTCTTTTCGAAATTTAATATCTTAAGGTTTTATATAAAAGGACTATTATTAAGATTAATAATTAATAAAGATTTATACAAAAATTATTGGATTTTTTTTTTTTTTAATATCGATTGAATGCAATTACAGAAACCATTGGACGAACAGAAATAAAAATAAAATTGTATTGTTGAGGTGTCAAATTTAGAAAAACACATCCGGGAAAAAAAGTATTGCAATGCGTATATACGGATTTGTGCGTGATAAGTTATCTAATGATACATTTACCAATTTAAATAAAGTCATAGGTACATATTTGGTATTGATATTCAGGAAATAATAGGTATAAAAATATATTATTATATTTAATAGGCTCATATATATTTAATATAAATATATATACATTATTAAGTAATATCATAGGGAGTTTACTTTCCTGAAGTAAGTAGTGAAAAGAAATTGACCCCATGGCCTGAAAGAAATTGACCTGTAATAAAGAAATTATTGTAATTGATATGCCATTACTATTTTATGTTGATTTTACATTTATTTTTAAAGAGTATTGTGAGGAGGAATATGGGTATAGTAAGGAATATAAAAGTACATACGACTATCCACTGATTAAATGAAGAAAGGCTGCTGCATATTGGCCGGAATGGAAATAAGAGATATGGTTGCAAAGATGGAAATATATGATACCATTATTCCTTTTAAAAAAACTACTGTGCAGTATTTTAGGTTAAAGATAAGCATAGTTTTTGATTTTCTGTTTATAAAAGAGATTGTGAAAGTACATGTATATTAGGATGAATAGTTTATATATATGTGTGAGTATAATGATATAGGGTGAACAAATCCTAACTACTGTTGAATAATATTTTTAATGTTTTTCTGACCATTAATCGGGAGATAAAAAAAGGGTTAAACGATATAAAGGATCATAAAATGAGTGTGTGTGTCTCCTGAGTTCTACATAAGTAATTAATATAAGATAGGACATTAAAATGGAGAAATTTGAGAATATGTAAATTTGAATATTAATAATGGTATATGAGATTAAGTTGAAGTGTAAAATAAGTAGAAAGAAGAGAATGGAAACATTATAAAAGATAATAATTGAGCATTTTTGAATTATATTATTTTTTCCGTAGGATGTTTTACATCTAGCTATGCGTTTTGACATTCATAAAAATTGGATTGCAGGTTTGATCGACAATAAAGGTAGCTGCAGAGGAAAAATTGGTTTATTTATATGAATATCTTGAAATATATCGTGAACGAACAATATCTATAGTATGGAAAATAGGTTAAATTTGTTATTCTTGATATAAGTTGAGTACTATTTTTTTATGTAGTAACAGCTATGGTGGTGTAAAGAAGGAAAGACTTTAGAACAAATATCTTTCAAAAGAATGATTGTGTGATTCAAATAATGAAAGGTCAACATTTTGTTATGTTGGGTTAGTAGATTTGAAAGACGATGAAGATCATCTATTGTGAGTTACTGAAATCGATTTTAAAATGCTGAGATAGAATAATATTGGTATGGGATCTGTAATATTACTTTTATAATAAGCAAGAAAGTATTTGAGGGATATAGAATACTAAGTAATAGGGTAATAATTAATTAGAATATGTTGTACTAGTAATATCTATATAGATAAATATGCAATTAATTAGTCCAAATGAGTTTTAGGGAGGTAGTGAAGGTATATAAGTTTATGTATTGGGAGGTATACCGGTAGTTTTATGAGATTAATAATCCTAGTTAATTATATAAGTCCTGATCATCGGTTATAGACTTTAGTATATATATAATATATATAATAATAACTTATATTTTATAAGTATAAAATATTAAGAATTTATTATTATATGAGGAATAAGATAAGGGTGTATTATCATTTATACCGGAAATCCAAGTGTTAACTACACTTTCGAATTACCGTGAAATCCAAGATTTATTTCCAACTCATCTTCCAATAACGGATTGGTAAAAGACAATATTGTATATATTTATATATTAACAAATAATTAAATGGAAAATTTAATATTATTACATCTATTATTTAAGATAGATAAAATTATGAATATTTTTAAATTACATCTATGAATTAGATAATATATGTTGTAGTAGTGGCTGAGAGACAATTAAGTAGTGTAATATCACTGACTTTATAGTAGTTTTTGAAACTATAGTATAACCAATATGTGCTACATTGTGTTTATCTACTATAGAGTGTGAAGTTGAGGATAAGTTTAGATATAGGTATAGGAGAGAAGGTTAGTAGCTGAAGATAATATACTTAATTGATGTTTATAAGACTTAGCTGATGTGTAACACACTTAATTGATATTTCCAAGACTTAGTTGATGTTTAACAGACTTGAATTGGAAATCTAGCAAGTATAACTTAAGATTCTATGTGAGATCATACCACGATACATAATAGGTTCGTATGTCTCAAAGTAAGTGCAAGTTAGAATGACTTGTGTAATAGAAGACTCATTTCTGTTACCGAGACATTAGAATAGCGATGTTAGAGAAGGTGAAATTTGTTACTCACCGTTATGTTGCAAATAATTAAACAAAGATTTGTAGTATGTATAAGATTGTAATTGAGTGAGTAGCTGACGGAGAAACTAGCTTGATATTGAGTAGTTTGGATACTAAGGAGAGCCAGGTTGTGCTGAATATAGATAGTGATGTAAATAGGAATAGAAGAATACAAGAGTGTGGAAACAAATCAGGAGTGACATATAATGAGAATAGGGTTATGAGTTATCGTTGATTACATAGATTAGTAAATTATCAAATAGTAAGGTAATCATATTCTTAGATCGTCATAATGGTATGATACATTAGCATGGTAAGTGAATAGATAAGTAATATGGACTATTGATAGTAGTTTGTTCTAGAGTAATAACTGGTGTCCCCAACCATTCCGATTGGAGATGATATGGAAATTGTAAAATTAGCATGAGATAATAGAAAGAGATGGTCGAGGATCGGATATATATTTTGTCAGAGATGCATAGATATAGAGAATGAAGTCGGTGCATAGATCATTTGTTATTGAAATAGGTGGTGTTGTAATATAATTTCTTTGCCATTAATGTATATAGTTTATGAATTGATGCCCCAGAATTATAATATCATTAGTATCCTTAATCATAGTAAGTCATGTATACTAGATATCTTGACCGAAATTTTGGAAAGTACCTTCCATTTCGATATAATGTCTTTTGTAACAGTAATAATATAGATATTTATTGTATTCTTACATAGTATGGACCATTATTCGCAGTACCTGCTGCGGCCTATTGTTATATTTTCCTATACCGTATAAGATAGTGCGTATTTACAGAGATTTTGACGGTGTCGCGCACGGATACGCTCGATGAATGATATATATTATATTATTAGAATAAGTCCAGATAGCTCTTGCTCCTCCGCATCGATATTGTCATGTACGTCCTTCTAAGTAGATAGTCGCAGCCCGGTCTGATGTAAATCGAGGTTTCTGTTGAGTGCCGCTCTCTTATATAAATTTTTCCGGTACTCTCTATATATATTTTAGGCTGACGGCAGACCTCTGGACGCACCACTTCCTTACGATAGCTATTATATAATTTACATGGCCAAGCCTGTGTCGAATACTTAGTTATAGGTACTTTCCTTCCTCATCTCTTTTATACATACTACTCTGCGTTCTTGTCGCTTTCTCGTTTTCGCTTTACTCGGTTCTTCTATCTTTTGTCTTTCTTCTCTTAAATTATTTTTATTTTTTTGATTACTTTTTAATCCATATAATCAGAGTTTTCAATATTCTCTTGTGTTACGACTAATATATTATTAATAATTATTTGAGTTAGGTCTGTGATAGCTTTGGTTTCTAAAATAATATATAATTGTAATAGACAGAAGTTATATATTACATGCTAACCAGTTCACATTTTTTATTTACACGAATATTAAAGACTTATTATAATTAATATATATTACATATTTATATATCCTATATATATATATATATTATATATATATATATATTATTTAATTCATATATAATATATATTATATATATATATATTATAGTATATATAAATATAATAAATATGATATTAATTATATATATATCTATTAGTAATTATAGTATAATGATTATCTACTATATAATATATATATATATATAATATATATTAATATATATAATATATATATATATATTTATATATATATTATATTATATATTAGATTTTATATATATGATTTATTATATTAATATAATATATGTTTGGACGAACCTTATAAAATTTTATTTGATCCTGGTATATATAGCCATGCTTATCATATAATTGATTATTATAATTAATATATTTATATAATATTTATATGTATATATAATATTTAACTTATATTATATATTATGTATATATCATATTATATATTATAATATATAATTATTTATCTTAATTAATAAGTATAGTAGTATATATATATTAGTATATATATATTATATATATTATCTAATCTATATTTATATATTATTATAATATAATATTATCTTATTATATATATTTATATATATTATAATATATATATATTATATTATATTATAATAATTAACCTTATATATTATATATATATATTATATTAATAATATTATATATATTTATTAATTTATATATATTTATATTAAAATATTTAATATATATAATATTATATATATCTATATAATTATATATTATACTATATAATTATTTATATATATATATATTATATTAATATATTATATTAATTTATATATACTATAGTCGAGATATACTATCCTATATTATATATATATTCATAATATAATATTATATATATTATTTGGTTTAAAAAAAATACTTTCGGCAGCAAAAGAATAAAAACTAAGTCAGTCGATTTTTATGGGGTTTAACAATACATTGATATTGTAATTTTAATCGATTAGTTTGTACAAATCGTATTTTATTAGTAAATTGAACTGATAAAATCAAAACAGTGATCTAATTTTGGTGCATTTTGCAATAGATCTAATGCGTTTATTGCTACTTTAGTGCAAATTTTACTGGCTTTTTCTTTTTATTATTTATTTGCTAATTTTAGTGAAAAATTTTACCTTTCTTTTTTGCTTATTTTATTATTTGGTTGCTTTTTCCTAATATTGGACATTTTTATATTTTTTTAATAAATCTAGTACCTTCTGATATTTTGAGTTGGCAAACTGTTAACGAAACATCGGTCAGTATTGTTCAAACTTTGTATTTGTCGGTTATGTTAAGTGGAGTTGTTCAGAGTAAGTTTTAAGAATGAATTTAAGTGATTTGTTTGATATATGCCAAAACGATTTGAGTTTGCTAGTTTTTTTTTAGCATTGTTTATTTTGTATTTTATGATAACAGTGCAAAGGTATCATGTACGTTGATTTTAGTCCAAAAAGAGTTGGTATACTGGTTTAACTTTTAGGTGTATATATATATTATATAATATATTATATAATGTAAATAAATCATTTTATATTTTATATATATATTATATTATATCTATTATATATATTATTTATATATATATATAATGTTTTTCGATTTTTTAAAACTACTTTAATTTCAAGTTAGAGATAGTTTTAACGCCAGTGGATAGTAAAGTTTAAGGCTACTTTCACGGGACAGTGAGTCATCAACGAGCCCCTAAAATGGAGTATTTACCTTTTTAGGGGGCTCGAGCGATGGGGGACGAGGGGGGGCGTTTCCAATACGGAGGGGTATGTCGGAGAACCGGAACAAAGACGCAAAGAAGGGGGTTCCGGAGACCATCCCGGAGGGGGGATTAGTCCCCGCCGTAGTCCACCTAGAGGCCGAGAGACCCTGACATCGGGGCGGACTACCGTGGGTATTCGTTAGATGATATACCAAAAAACAAAAAATCCCAAAAATGAGTACTTTTGGGAGATTTATTCGCAACAATCTATTCGCACTCTAAAAATCTCAAATAAAAAAAGTTATTTGATTATTAATATATATATATATATATATATTATAATTATAATATAATTTATATAATTTAATTATATCTATATATTATTTATTAATATATTATATTATATATCCTATATTATATATATATATATTTATATATTAGTATATATTATATATTAAGATATATAATATATATAGTATATATAATATATATTATATAATAATTAATATATAATTAATATGGCCTATTATATATATATATAATATATTAATAGATATTATGAATAATTAAATTATATTATTATATATTATATAATTTATATATATTATAATATCTTAATATATATATTATATAATTATAGATTATATAATAATTAATGGGGTTATAAATAATATTATAATGATAAGTAATGATAGTCAAGATAATAATATAAATATAAATAATAAAACTATAAATCAGGCAAAAAAAATAATAATAATAATAGATATAAAATAAATAATGAATATAATATGATTATAAAATAAGAATATAATTAATATTAATCATTAAATCTATAATATAAATATAAAATAAGAAAAATAATAATAATAATATATAATATAAATAATATAAAGTATAAAATATAATAATACTTAATTAATAATAATAATAATATTAATTTATCATTATTTTATTTTTTATTATAATATGTACTTTATAATTAACATTTATAGATTTAGTATTTATCTATATTATTTATTATTATTGATATATATTGATTTATATTTACTATACTTATTATAATATATTTATATTATTTTTTATTATGATATATAATTAATTATTAATTATTAATTTGTATATATTTATTAGTTTATTCATTTTTGATTATTATTATAATAGTTGATTTCTTCAAATAAATGTTCAAATAAAGTATGTTGGAAGGTTGTGAATTCATTTACGTTGAAAGCTAGTAATATAATTATATCATTTGTGCCAAGGTAATTAATTGGGTTTACTGATTGACCTGAAGCAAATCCTTGATGTGTCAGTTAATACAATGAGAACGAAATATTAAAAAGCAAAATTTTTAACATTTAGGACATCAGGATTTCACAATGCGAGAATAGATGCATGCACTCGGCTGAACTCCCGTTGAATTGTTTTCTGTGACAGTTGAAAAATTAGATTATCACCTAAGGGCCTAAATGCCGCATTTGTTTACAATGTTTAATTATTTATTATTTCTTCACATATTATGCAAAAGATCAACTTTTATGCATCCGTATTGAAATTAACATCCGCATTCACATAACATTCGAATAAAAATTGATATCCGATTAAGCAATTATAGATTTTATCACACTACAAAATCAGTACTACATAAAATTTGGATGTTGTAAACGTATAAAATAATCCAATTTATGCTAATAGTATATTATATATATATATATATATAATATATAGTATACATAAATAAACTAATATAAATACTATATATATAAGAATAAATATAATAATATATATATTATTATAAGTACTATAATATACTAGTACATATATATATACTAATATATCATAAATACTATAGAATAATAATAATATATATATAAGTATATTATAAATAATAGTTGTTGTGACTATTATGATATTAATTATTAGTAATATAGTATATAACTATATATAATATAATATACACTTAATTATAATCTATATTTATAATATAATATATATTATATAATAATATATAATCATAGTAAATAATATTAATATTATATAAATATATTATAAATATATAATTTAATAATATATTTATATATATATATAATATATATTATTATAATAATTTATAAATATATATCATATTATATAATTATATATCATAAAAATATAGTACTTATATATAATATATATAATATATAAATATTTATATATATATTATATTATATATATATATATTATATATATTTTATATATATATAAATATTATAAGTATAATATTTTATAATTATATAATTATTATATATTATATAATATAATTAATATATATTATATATAATATATATATATATTATAATGTATATATTATAATAATATATATATATTAATTATATATATATTATAATATATATAATATTAATATATATATATATATATATATATTTATACGTATAATATATATTATATAAATATTATATATAATATTATATATATATTTAATAATGATATTAATATTATAATATATATTATATTATATATTATATTATATATCATATAATATATAAATATATATATATATTATATGCAGACAGGTTGGTGCACCACTCCCAGCGCCTCATTCAGGGTAGTCCGCTAGCCGACCTCCACACTCGGGAAGATAAATGTGTCCACTAGCGCTCTTCCGCACTATTTAAGACAATCAACCATGCAGCTCATCGAAAAGTCGCGCATGTCCGCACGTTCCACTAAATGAATGTGCGACTTCACAATAAATTTTTAATATTAAAATACTACATAGTGACTTTTGTCCTTCGAAAGATTTATTTTACAATATTTATAATGAAAATTGAATAAGAAATATTTAACAAATAATCTCAAGATTTTCCTGTTTCCTCTTCATATGTCCTTCTTCAAAGGACAAGATATCCATATACCTTTCACAAAGATTAGCTGCTCAAAAATTTAAGCAGTTAAGGCTGACCTCTTTGGCCCTCAATATTCCAGGGCCCCCGTGCGCACCCGCCCTTCTGGGGGAGTACCCCGCCGCCGTCGCCGGTCGCCCGCCGTGGCCGACACCGGCCGCCCCGACGCGCCCGGCCCGTCGCCCGAGTCACGATACTACTATTCGCGCTCTACACAGCAGAACTAGGCAAAAAGGTGTTATATTTATTTTAGAACAAGTTCAACAAATTCTGCCTATGCTTGAAAGGGAAAGACCTTGAGTGAGAGGAGTGCTGGTGAATTAGAATTAGCTTCCACCAGTTCCATTGGCTAATTTAGGTCTTCAACCCTAAAATCATTCTGCCTCCTTCGAAATATTTTGACCCACGTGTCCACCCATTAAGAAGGCTATTTCCCGTCAAAGAAGTAATGTAGATATCCATGAATAGCATCGACGACCTGCAGAGCCGATGCTAATGCTAAGTACCCACGGTAACTGCTATATATATATATTATATTATACTATTTATGACTATATATATATATATATATAATATATATATATATATATATATATTATATATAATATATATATTATTATATATATATATATGACTTATTAAAATGGGTTTGACTCAACAGAATTGATTTAGATATTGAGTTTATTATTAAAGTAATAAATAAATTAATAAAGTTTAATAGATGAGGGTAAATATGCATTCAGATCCATAAAATTCAATTTAAATTATTTATTCATATATCGGTACCACTAAGGAGGCTTCAGACTTGGGTTTGTCTTGGAAAGTTTAATTTATAAAAACAATAAGTCTTAGACTAAAAGTATAAAAATTAGTTATAAACTAAAAATATACAATTATATTTCTTATATTAAAATTTAATAAGAATTCTTAATAAAGTAAACTATACTTTCATTTTTCAAAAAGGTGGGGAACAAAAAGAGCGGAAACTTTTTTGATCCGCACGTGCAAGTCCCGCTACATGTTCCTGACGTCTGCCGCACCTCCGCGTAGGTCCGCACTATTCTGGTGTCCGCTCGGAGAGAACTAAGCGTGACAGCGGACTAAAAGAGTGGAAGTTGCCAACACTTCTGGTATCATAATATTATCATAATTATATAAATTAAATGTATTAAGTAGTATTATATACTATATATATAATATATATATTATATATCAGATATATATTATATATAATATGTACATCTAATATATATATATAATACATTAAAATATTATTATATATCAATATAAGTATAATATAATCATTATATATATATATATATTATAAATATAGTATATATATATATATAACTATACTATTTTATTAATAATATATATTATTAAAATAAATATTTATATATAGTATTCATCATATCTCTATGTATATACTATAATATATATACTAATAATATATATATAATATATATATATATATAATATATTTATATTTATATATTATATATATATTTATATATATATCTTATATATATATACTATATAATATATAATATAACAGTCGTCCCCTTCGTAGCGCTGTCTTATAGAACGCGGCTTGCTATACCGCGGTTGGTAAAAGTATACTAAAAAGAACAAATATTTACTAATTGAAGATACAAAAATAAAATTAAAATCTTGATCATACATACATGTGCATCAAAAGCGTCAATTACCGATACGATGTATTTTCTTCAAAAAAAGTTTGTTTATTCAATCTAACAGATTCTGAACCGCCTTCATTCTCTCAACTGCCTTCAACTGCATTTACACTTTGAAAACGAAACTATTTTTTGACCTGGCGCAATTTGGATTAACTTTAAATTGTACAATTAACAGTACTTTGGGGCCTATTTCAATAAACATATATAAAAAAAATTTAATCAAAAAATTTATAAAAGGTTTATACATTGTATAATTTTTCATTTAAACAAAATTTGTTTTTTGTTCCAATTATAAGATGTGCAGTTCTGTACTGTAATGTAATAAATATCCTACTACTTAACTAGTCAATAAAAATATGTTTATATACTGTACTGCAAATAACATTTTATCAAAAAGAAGAAGAATTAGATATTAAGGATAAATAAAATAAATTCGCTGCTATTTTATTCACCTTATGCCACAGGTAAAATATGTTAAAATTAAAGTGATCTTTCTCAGGGGTTAAAGTTTTACGACGATGTCGCCTATAATAACGCGGGGAGTCAGGAGCCTAACAAACGCATGTCTACGATTGGACGACTCAATGGGGTACGCCGCGGTCCGCCTGATATAACTGCCTTGCGTGTATTCTCTGTGATACTCTTTCGTCTTCCCATGCTTTGTAGTCGTATTAGGTCTGGATGGATGCTAAATTTATATGGACTGTACATATCATATTTGTGTATATCGCATTACTCCTAGTACCTGTTATCTACGTCCTCATGTATCTATGTTACGCACTAATCTTATTTATACTTAAGTATATTATATAATTATATCTATTATGCATTATAATATATATATATATTCATCTATAACTTATATATATTATGATCAGTTATATCTTTGATCATCACTAGTATATATAGTCAATACGATATTATATATATTTGATTTATTTATATCATATATATTATTTTCGCTTATACATTCATCAAATAATCTTATATATACTAAATATATAATATATTATAAATATATATATATATCTTATTATATATATATATTATATATATATATATATCATATATATATAATATATATATATATATATTATATCATATATATATATGTATATATCATATATATCTAGATATATTCTACTATATATTTATCAGTATATATTCATAGTGTATTGCATTGATAAAAAAATACAGATTGTTACTTAAAAAAAAACATATATAGTGTATATGTTATATTAAATGTATTAATATATGCATATATATATATATATATATTATCTATATATATTTATATACACTATATATTATATATAGTATATGATTATATCATATATATATATATGTATTATATCACGTATACTATACTATATCATACTATTCCATGCCTCAACGACCATATTATTTACTGATCCATCTCATATATACTATTATATAATAATATTTATTATATATATTATATATATATTATATATATATATTTTAATTAATATATAGGAATTGAAAAATTAAGTTAATAAATAATAACAATTTATATATTATTATATTATAATATATATATTAATATATATATATATATATATATATATATACTTACTATATTTTTATAATATTATATTTATTATATATATTATTATATTATAATATATATATATATATATATATAATATATATATATATATATTATATATATATATATTTATTATATATTTAATATATATATATATATATATATATTATTATAGTATATATTATCGCTGTATATTTTTTTTATTTTATATTCGATGCATTGCTCTCATTGTTCAAAATATGTATTATTTAATACCTACAACGGGATATAATTGGCAATGTTATATTATAATATTTATTATTAAATTTTTTTTTTATTTTGTTTATTTTTTGTTTATATTTTTATATGTATGGAACTGAAGTTGACGATTAGGAAGGCACAACTTTTTTATAAAATAAAAAAAACCAAAAATTAAAGTGAATGAATTATTATTTATTACATTATGTTATAAAATAACATTAATAATAAAAAAATTAAATTGAAAATAAATTTTATTTAGTGAACAACAAAATTATAAATAATTTATTTTTTGATCACGTGCTCTATTGCTTTATAATTGTGCAATATTCCTAACAAAGCAACGTAAAGATGAGAGATATAATGGGAATTTAGTTACTTGAATATTGTGAGTGAAGATTTTGAAGAGGAATAACAATTAGATTTGGAAAGAGAGAAGACAACATATATAATTGCATCATGGAGCCAAGATGGTGTTTTTTCTGCTACACGTGCATCTGTAAGTTTATTAAAAATAGCAATATTTTGTTTTATTTTATTTCAGATAAAAATAATATTTTGATGATTATATCACACCTTATATACAAAACAATTATCTAATTATAAAAGAATATATAAATTTCTACTGTAATTTTCAGATTAATTCTAAGAAATATTTGCAATTGTAGATATAATTATAATACTAGTGAAGATGACGAAAGTAGTATTTAGAGTGGCCAATTATCTATTTATCATATCATATTAGGATAAAAAAGATAGATGTTAATTACCACATTTAAAATTGCAAAGATTTGGAGAAAAGGTAATAACCCATTTTCAACTTTGGGTTTTGTATGAATTATGAATAATATGAGGTTCCATATTCAATTTGTTATCAGAAATTTTGTGCCTCTGGGATATAATTATTAAATTATCAAACGTACTGTCTTCAAAATGATCCATTGTAGAGTTAATAAATAGTTATTTGACATATAAATCTAATATAATAATTAATATAAAAGTTAATAATATTAAATAATATAATAATTATAATAATCTCATATATATGATATAATAATAAGATAATAATAATAATAATAATATTAATAATAATCTATTTTGTTAATGCTCTATATAATTCTCATTATTTTCTCCTATAAATTTTGTATATACAACTGAGACATATGCAATTTGTTATCCATCTGAAAAGTAATACATTTCAATGCTTTTATACTTTAAAAAGTTTGGATTATCATGGTAGCCTCTGGGCAGAAGTTAGGGGAGATTAGAGTTTATCTTAGGCCAACTTATATCCAAAATTATGTTAAATTAATGTAAATATTTATTCATCATTTTTAATTCTTATATAGTATTTTTAAAAACTAAAAATTTTAATATACATTTTGGTTTATGTTATAATTATTTTCTAAATTCATTTTTTTATGACAATTAAATTTTTCCTGTTACTGGCGAAATAGTGGCACCGGATGGTAACTTTACTACCCAGTAATTGATAGTTAGATAGCCTGTTGTATATGGCTCTTAGAAAATATACTAGGATGTGATAATTAATGGTATCAAACACCTTGTAGAAATTAGATTACATAGATTAAGATAAATGCAAAAATAAAAATAGTTAAAAGGGCATGTGATAGAAATATTGGATATCTTTTTGTTCGGTGTTCAAATGTTTTAGTGTATATTTATTAAATAAATGATTGATATATAAGGTACAAGAGCAAATGAAAATATTTGAAGCAACAATAAGGGATTATAGAGGAAAAAAAAATTAGAAGGATAACATAGGAATATTGTATATGCTTCAATAGATCTAAGAATTAAAATATAATAAATATAAATTATTACGGTATAGTATGTAGTATTTAAAATTTGAGTTGAAGGAAAATGGACTATCGAGATTTAAAAAAACAAAGGCAGATAAAAAAAAAATAAAAAAAAAATAAAAAAATAACAGTGATCATAATTAGTAGGGTAAATTTACTATTACTAGAGCTATTAAGCACATTATAAACAAATAAAATAAATAAGTACATTGCTTACAATATTTAAAAAAAAAAGTCCAACATGATTAACTTTTTCAGATAAACTTATGCTAGGTTGGTGGAAAAAAATATAATATTAAAATGAGCAATTTGTTGAAGAAACTAATTTAGTGGGGGGCAAACCACCAAGACACATTAACTAATTAATTTCAAGCCACAAGTTTTATAATCATTCAGTAAAAAACCCAAAGGAGTGCCTAACCATAAAAAAGGAACATTGTTAAAATCGCAAATGTTGGTTATGGATTGGTTAATCAATGACATTATATACTGTTCAATGAGTTAAAGGTGTTATCCTTATAACCTTTAAAAATCTAAAATAAAAGAGTTAAAGACAAGGAAAATAAAATAAGTACAATGTTTTACCGCCCTGACTCGTGCCCCCAAGTTAAATTCACCCCATTTGAAGGCGCCGCATACTAATTTGTGAAAAAATGAGTTTACTTATGGCCCTTTGGATCTGCATCTCTCATAAGTGAAATTGTAAAATAACATTAAAATTAATAATATTTCCTGCAAAATAATGCTCATATTGAAACTGGTTTTCTGGTTTAAAAACGTACCGACTTCAGCTTCCTGCGATATTGATCGAAAACGTGCAGTACTTTGATAGGTTTCATAAAACTTTGAAAGAATAATGATAGAGAAGTAAATACAATAAATTTGCTAACATTCTATGTCTATGAACTAACTAAGGTTCGCAGCGAAATACGTATTAAGATGTACAAAAAGGTCTCGTTTAGCAGTATATGGATATGATTGGGCGAAAAAATTTGGCTTAATAGTCTATTCAGTTTAATAAATGATTAGCAACATATTTCAGTTATTGAAAAACTCTGTTTAAATTAACAATTAACCATGATTTTTATATTGGATGGCAGTGATGGCGCAAATGATAGAAAGTCAGTAATAGCTTAATAATAATAGTAATAGTGATTTTCATATTTTTATGTGAACTAGTTTGCCTGATAATTATCAAACTCCCTAATATTAACATTACAATATAATACTTACCCCAGGATTCCAATAAAGTTCGGCATTATGAAGTATATGAATTGGGAGAAGTGGGTTAGTAATACAAAAAACAAATGCAATACATACACTAACTCACTGAAAACTAGCAATCACTAATTTGAGAATAGGGCTGGTAAAAACAGTAGCTTTAAGCTACTACATTGATGGTGCAAATCAAATAAGCAAAAAACAAACACTGAATGAAACAAAAGGGTGCGGTTGTTCTTATTTGTCAGACATTTGACAAACGCAGATTGTATGGACTATAGATTTGAATAGTTGCCCACTTTCAAAACACTGAATCTTTAATAACTTACAAAAATTAATAGAATTGGGAGGTGTATAATGTTGGAATATTTATATATGCATAAGAACCAGATTGAAATCTTGTAAGTTCAATTTTAGTAATAAATGTAGTAGGATTACATCTGAGTCAGTTTCTTAGTATTAAAACGAAGTGGATTAATCAACTCAACGAGACCAAAAAGCAATAAAAATAAAATAAAATAACCAACAAGAAAACATCAAACCAATGTTGTTGAACTAAATGTTACACCTGTAGATAACCCATCATCAGAGCAAGTGAGCAAATTGTTTGTTATTAGAGTTCTTAGATGTAACCAGACACTCAAAAATCACGTAGAGCGCGTTAATCGTCAGTCCCTTCCGTACGTTCACAGCACACTTGTAATTAATAAAAGCTACAACCAAGACTTGCCAGGGTTTTATATGATTTGGTCTGATAATAAACTTATATATCTCAAACAGTAGCACAAAATTAATATAAAGTTTGTAGGCAGTCTGAAAATGAATGGCTATAATGTAGGGTTTGCAATGAAAGCAATTATAACCAAAACTTCTATTATAGAAGTTGATTATAAAAATCAATAATAAAAATAACAGTATTGTAGCAGGCTTAGTCCTTCGAAACAACCAGAGTGAATAATTAAGCTTTCGGCGCATCAAATTGTAAGCCATTTGAAGATATTAAATACCTTAGTGTAAACAACCTGAGATATAAGAATAATTAGGGAAATCCATATAGCTATTAGTGTGAATGGAGCCCACATTATTTACCAATAAAATGCATGTTCTTTTTGGTTAACACATAGAGTCACTTGTTTATATTAGCAAGTCTTCTTTAGGATTTAGGTTCTAGGCTTGGGGGACTATGAAATAGAATTAATAAAAAATTGCCATATTTGAAGTATATAAAGAATTTAGCTGGCATGGCCGCTTGGGGGCTGCGACAAAAATGGTAAAATACGAAATAAGATGGTAATGACTAGAAACTGGATTAGCTAACTTGCACATGCTCTAGCTCAAAATTAATAATCTTAGCATATGAATTGGATGAGTGATACTAGTAATAAAAATTACAACAAGATTATTTAATTATGATGTTTTGAATGTCCTAAAATCTCAGAGCTTAGATTATCGAAGCTTCATAAAATATCTTCATTACATCTTCACCTAAACAATTAAGTCTACGTGATCAATTATAATGCCTTGTTTTCTGGAATAATAAATTTTAGTTATAAGGATTTCTGCGCGTCCCCTAGTGGTAGGTTTTTATTTGGCTATTCTGTATTGGAATCTAATTACTTAAAAAATTATACAAAATAGAGGGCTCTAAAATAGAACAATATAATATATGTCTTATTTTTTGACGTCACTTAACGTCCAATAAAAGGGTTAGCATTCAGGCTGTTGAAATAATACATGAATAATATAATAATGTTTCATTTTTAGCTCATAATGCACTGTATTCAGAGA
Organism: Trachelipus rathkii; assembly: GCA_015478945.1. Taxonomy (NCBI): domain Eukaryota; kingdom Metazoa; phylum Arthropoda; class Malacostraca; order Isopoda; family Trachelipodidae; genus Trachelipus; species Trachelipus rathkii. Next base: position 49,645 of record JABUQX010109481.1, read on the forward strand.
TCATGTAGAGTTCGATCAAAATGCAGAATGTGTGATATTTGTCGACGCTAATTGTGTGATAAAATCCACCAACGTAATTTATGAAATTGTGTATAATTATCCTAGACATGTTTCTCAATTTAGATAATAAATTAGAATATAGCCCCTAATAAAATTTATACATTCTAAGGTTCAATCTAGTATGCTGCTTGCTATTCGATTGAGGAGCCTTTCTCAGTATTATAATGGGCTTTGAGATACTGGAAAGATTCCCCGATTTTTTTGTGTTGAATAATATTAAAAGAAATGATTTTTAGTATTGTTGCTTATAAATTAATTTGGCGACTTATCGCTGTTTGGTTATTAGATGTAGGCTCGGCTTTCCTTATTCAGCACAGGTACTTTGGAAGATTTAACAGCACCGCTAATTTGAAAGATCCAGTACCTGAACTTTAGAAGATTTTGTACCGGTACCTTGTAATATTCAGGAAGGGTAGTTTTTAAGATTCGGCTTGAAATATATCTCTCCCTTATGTTGGAAGTCGTTTCGCTATGTACATTATAAAACCAACAGGTGGCCCCAGTGCTAATAGGCTGAAAGAAGTGGAAAACATGATAGATGCAAGTGAGTTAGACAATTTAATAGTATGTGGAGAGCTATTAAATGTTATCAGGATGGTTGGTAGGTTTGCGGTACATGGGACGTAAATAGTATTTGGATGACTGTTTGGGATACTCATAGTGATGACCTGTATAATTAAACTAATAATGAATGGATCGCTTAAGGCATAACACTTTGGAGATCTTATTTTATCTACTATAAATGGTTTATTTGACCCACTAAATATTGGCTTCCTGGGAAGAATTCGAGCTAATTATTTTACATTAAACTACAAAATAATAAAGATATTAACTTGGGACAAATAGAATTAGAATAGTAACTTTAGCTCAGATATATAAAAATCTTTGGCTCACAATATAATAAAAGGGAAAAACCGAACATTAACATAAGGATATTTATTGGGAGTTATGCTTTTCATATATATTATAGGATTTACTGGATGGCTGTAAAGAGCATTATATGGTAGTGTCTTAATATTACATAATACAGATAATAGTGAGCTCTGCAATTTTTTTTATGTGGCAAAAAATGAAATTAAATTTCAAACAAAATACTTTAATAGATGTATTGCGGCAGTTTTAGGATCGTTGATTTGACGTAAAATTTTGAGTTCCAAGTGTCTTAGATAAAATGCTTGACTATTTAACAATTAAGCACTTTGCACCGCTTTAAAAATAAATAAAATTAACATTAATATCTTAGAGATGTTTGAATTGGATTCTAAATAATCATTGAAAATTAAATAATTGAAAGAAAAGGTACATTTGAAATAATTGAGCTGAAATTTATTGAAACTGCATGTGAAAACACCCGATAATTTGTCATGTTGTGTAGAGGATGCTCAGAATCTAGTGATGTATGTTATCTTCCGGATGTGTTTGGATATAGGTTTTTAATTAAAAATTTCTCACTTTATTTAATGTGGAACTATATTAAACAACAATAATTTGACCAGGCTTATAAAGTCACCTGGGTTTCGCAAATCCGTTTATGATAGTAATATGTAGACAGTAAATCTCTATAATTTATACATATTCTTATAACTTTTCTTTTTGTTGGTGCTTAATTAA
>JABUQX010109482.1:0-32440 GCA_015478945.1 Trachelipus rathkii
AAAGGAGAGAGATGATGTGGCGTAATTATTCGGTAAGATTTTCGTATTTCGGCTATTCCGGCCAAATACCGAATATTCGGGTATTCGCTTGTTTGCCGAACTATTCGGGGCGAATATTGAGCTTTATAAGACAATAAATAAGTCAACATAAGGGAAAGTTGTTTCAATTTAAAATTGAAATTTTAAAAACTTATTTTCCAAAAAATAAAAAATATAGCAAAGTTAGACTCGAAATAGTTTTAAATCATTTGTCAGATCTATAAGGGCCTTAATTTTCAATATTATAAAAAATGAGAATTCATTTAGTGGAGTACGGGATAATGGACCAAACATTGGTAGCTGGTATAAAGGGAAGAGTGGCTGCTAACCAATATTAATGGTTTCTATTCTGTTGCAATACTATGGCATTACACGGATTCAATATTATGTCCGAAGTCTGTTAAAGATAGTTTTAGTTTTACTTGCAAAGCCTAGTCTTCATTTTTCACCATTCGGCAACGCAGCTGCATAAGCTTAAAACTTTACAGATGCAAGCTGAATGTCAAACAGCACAAATTAATTCAAGACGTTCTACACGCTGGAACAGTACTTATGATATGCTTAAAAGATGTTTGAACAAAATGGTTTCCTATCCATATACGCCTGCTGAATCTGCAATAGAAAATGATTGACTGATTTTTGCAGTGGCAAAATTATTCCATTTAACTTGGAGAACAATTTGACAACATTCCACTAAACAAGCATGATATCGTGAACAGTTTCGCTCTGACATCTTACGAGATATTTACAATAAATTATTTTAATTAAGGCAATTAAGCAAAAGCTTCATGTGGAATAATTACACTCGTTGAATAAGAGCTTAAGAAATTCAGTAGAAAAAGACTTTCTAAGTTCTATGTGATAAATCTTTGTGTTAGCTACTTTTTTAGATCTGCGATTCAAGCTAAATTTTTACACATGAATCAGATGAATCAGTAAATAATATGGTCGTTGAGGCAGGAAAGAAATGCATGAAATTTTAGCTCCTGACTCTTACTGCTGACGATGTATTTCACGTGTGGGGAGTGGTAAGCTGAAGTTCCATTTTCAACTCTTTTAATGGATTTCGTTTTAAAGAAATTGTTGGCATCAAAATCCGTCATAACAGAAAAGGAAAGTGAGAGTGAACAAAGGAAAGTCCCATTCTTTTGACGATGTGATTATTGAACATAAAAGTAAAAGGATACATTACGGAATTACATCAAGAAATATAACAAATATATAAGTTTGCCTACTTTGACCCGTGAAGACAATGATATTCTATTCAAATTGGTGGAAAACACTGGAAATAGTTTTTGAATTTGAAAAAAACTAGCAATAAGAATACTTTCAGCTCCACCGTCATCGGTCGAAAGTGAAAAGATAATTTAGAACAGGAGGAAATATTTTTATTGAAGCCACAAGAAATAGGTTATCCCCTGAAAATGGGGAATGCTAATGTTTGTCATTTTAACCTTAAGAGCTTATTCAAATGAAGTTTTATTTAATATCTTTTAACTACGAACTTTTTCAATTTTTCAATTTAAATTATTTTTAATATGTGAATGGTTTTTTTTAGTGTAAAAATTAGTTATTTACTTTTTGTTTTATTCACTGTTGTCATACTAACACTGGTAACATGAATTCTTGGATGGGTTTCGAAATTGATTATTTGATGTGCTGATTCCAAAAATGTAATACGGTTTTTGCATATCACATCGCATTTGTTGAGATATTGTGTGTAACACAGATTTGTAAAATTTAATGATTTTTACCTTTTTCAAGTGGGTCTATCACAATTATTGGGATATATTTTATATTATATAATACTATATATATATATAATATTATATACTTATATATATATATATATATATATATATATATATATATATATAAATTAATATATATATATATATATATTATTATATATATATAATATATATATATTATATAGGTAAATCCTGAAGTTAAAAAGTTTTTAATGAAATTCTTGTTTGGTAAATTTTTGTGGGTAAAGATTTTATGTTTCATAACCTATAATATTTGGAGAGAGGGGGAAAAAATTTCTTTTTCAATTCTAATTTACATTGAGACTAGTTAGACAGGCTAGTAACTTTCTCTTCGTAGACGATCTACTGTGCATAGCGTCTGGAATATCCCTCATCAAGCTCCAACAATAGTCGTCCATCATATTGATATCCCACTTGCCCTGGTAACGTCATTCCATGAACTTTAGATCTTATGGTAGCGTTCACCCTGCTCATCACTAACTTCGCCTAGGTATCCGGAAATTTTCTTAGGTGGGAATGTAAGTAGTGCAACTTTATACTCATTCATCATCCATGAGAATGAAAACTGTTTAGCAGTTCTGTACAATGTTAGGTGGTTCTCGGCTTTCCTGGTTCCTAGAAAATTCTGTGCTGAACATCTAGAGGAAAGCATTCCAAGTCATGTCTAACGCAGTTCATTTGTTGGTAGCAAGGCAGCCATCACGGAGGAGTGTCCGTATTTGTGGGCCCATCAAATATTCTCATGCTTTTTTCTTCTCGGTCATCAGACCAGGGAATACGTGAAAGCATATATATGCTGGAAGCAATTCACTATAATGGGTCCAGGGCTTACAAAGTGTTTCATCAACAAGTTTTTATGTGTAGTGGAGGTAATATGATGTTTTCTCTCTGTACGAGTGGTTACGTACGATGTCCTGTCACTGGCGTCTAAGGTTTCCTCGGTGGCCATTTTCTCTTTTGGTCAGTGATCCTTTGCCGCCCGGCTGCCAATAGCACAGGAAGCAGGATATTTGGTGAAACCCCTGCTTGCTGACAGAGCAAAATGTTTACCATTTTGAGGTCGACGCATATTTACCATCCATGTAACTGATATTGTAGCCTCTCCAAACTGTCTTGATTTTTGCATTCTCCTCTCTCCATCCGTACCGAGTACCTTCTACTGGAACCGAAGCATACCTGTTGCCGTGGTGTAACAACACACACTTTAGAACTGCTCTTGGACAGGTCGCCATCAACCTGCAATCGTATGCTGGAGTCCATAGCGAGTAGTGGGGCTGCAACTTACTGCAATACAAGGGTTACCGATCTAACTGGAAGAGCTCGCAGTCTGCTCTCTGTTACGATAAACATGTTACTCCCTTGTGATGGATCGAGAGTGCTTTTTTATGCAACTCGAGCCAAACAGCTCAGGACAACTCGGCAAATACAACTCTCATCAGATCGTTCAGTCACCCTGGGTGAACATATGAGGACCATTCCGACTGTATTTGCAGATGTGAAAGACGTCACCGGTCATGCATCCATACATGTAACGTGCAAAAGTTACCAAAATGTTCCTGAATATGTACGTGCAGTAACTTGCTTGCTACTGTAGAATATATGCGGAAGGTAACGTCTATAACAGTAGTGTGTCCACATGATTTGGTCCAATTCCTAGGAAATAATGAAAATAGGGATAATGATGCAATCGAATATGAATTTCTTGAGATTCCGTAATATAGAGGGAGATAATCACAGCGAATTGTAGTATCTGTTACGAAAGTCCATCTGAGAAAATTCACTTTTTTCTTCACCAGTGTTCAAGTTTTTTCATTTACCCAAAAAAAATGAAGATTTGAATAATATTCGGCCGAATGCGAAGTGATTAATTCCGCTGGCCGAATATTCGATATTCGGCCGATACTTAGCCAAATATTTTGGTATTTCGGTATTCGGGTTTTTTTTCACTATTCGGGCACAGTCCTAATATATGTATATATATATATATTATATATATATATATATATATTATTATTATATTATATATATATATATTATATATATTATATATAAATATATATACTATTATATATAATATATATTATATATTATATATATATTAAATATATATTATATATATATTATATTATATATAAAACACAGTCAATCCCTCGTAGAACGCGGTCTTATAGAACGCTGGCTTGCTATACTGTGGTTGGTAAAAGATAACGAATAAATTAAAAATTACAAAATATAAAATTAAAATCTTGTAATACAAAAAAAGAAATAGATATATAAAATTAAAATTTGAAGGATAAAACGGAAGCAAAACATGGTTCGAAATGATATTGACTTTAGAGTCCACAAGGATCCTCTGCTGGCAATAGGCCTTTACTGTAACTCGTTGCACTCACATTGATAGCGTTTGTATATGCTTCTCTTGAAATGATTAAACAAATTTTTATACAGTCGAATGTATGTATTTTATGTATTTTTTATCAGAGCTGAGAAATATGAACATCGTACCAACCAAATTCAAAACAAAAAGCCTAGATTGGCATATCACTGGAAGAGAAAATAAAATTTTAATTTTATTAGAAGCTGCTCTTCTATAAAACTGTTGCATGTAAATACGGGAGAAATGAATCGAAATTCGAAATTAAAAACAAGAAAAAGATTAAGACTCAGTATACTAGGTCAGATCTTTAAGTGGCATCTAAAATGACAAGCATTCTCGAGAATGATACGTGGTTTTAAAACCGAACTGGGCATTAATATCTGGCTGGAAGACAATGAATTCGAAAACGAGTGCCGTTGCGACGGAAGTACACGGCTTAGAACAAAGGCCTCTTACTCTAATGATAAGTTTAAAAAATGTAAATGAAAAGTATAAATTTAGCCAGGGTTGGCTGATAATTTTCAAAATGCGTTTTTGCTTTAAAAAATATTTGTACAACAGGAGAATCGACGTCCGCAGAAATGAAGCAGCAAGAACTTTTTAGAATGAATTTATGAAAATAAATGAAGATAAAGGGCACCTGCCTGAACAAGGAAACTGGGCTTTTACTGGAAAAAAAAAGAAATGCAGATTCGCACATACATTTTTAAAATGAAAAGGAGGGCCAATGGGGCCTCGGCGGCTTCAAGTGCAGCAAAGTGATCGGTGGACATAATATTATGTTTCCTGTGATGGCCACTTATAAAAGCTGGTTCATCATATGTCATAAGTATAATAGGGAAACAAAATTATTATGCAGCCTTCTGGCAATAAAAAGGCTTGGGTGACAGTCGATTTATTTAAACTGGTTGCATAAGTGCTTTGTTTCAGAAATCAAGAGTTAGTGAAAATAAAGGAATGTCTTTATAAGGGTGTTAATTTGACAATGTGGGGTCATGCCAGAAAGGGCTTAAATGCCATATTAGAGAATTGGTCGAAGTTGTATTTCTTTCAGCCAATATCTTCATTCTTCAACTTGAGATCAAGAGTAACTTGATGTTCAAAGCTAATTAAATCAGTAAAGATAACATTCAACAGGATTTGGTAATTTTTTGATGAGGGATTGCGAATTCAACGTTAGAATCTGGTGAAATCTTTAAATATTGGCAGACGTGTGTAAATTAGATAAGGAGCATTGATCAAATTAAACCACACTCGGTTAACGCTTGCTGAGAAAAATTATGGAGTTGTCTGCGTACAGATATTCAAGCTTTTCAACTGTAAGATGATGAAATTGCAATACATTGTTGCAATTGCGTCTACGTTGGTGTGATGGAATTTGGACGACCTTACAAAAAAGAAAAAAAAAATTTTGGGGTGCATTTTTGATTAAGAAATAAATGAAGGGAATAAGGAGACATAACCGAATGATGTATTATGAAATGGTAATTCAGTTTTTGATACTGGAAGATGACGATGAAACGAATATGGCTGTTAGTAAATGATTGGGGATTGTAAATCATTTGGTGACTGTGTTCGTATGACTAAAAAGTTAAATAATTTTAATTGTGACAAGAGGATCCTTCAATGGAATGAGGTCTTCAATAATACATTGAAGGATGATTTTTAATAAAACATATGAAGAAACTATGTGGTGAGTAAAAAGGCAAAACGCGTCAATTACGATGATGTATTCTCAAAAAAGCACAGCACCTATGAATTACAGTTCGGATGCCTTCATCTCAACTCCTTCAACTTCATCTTACACTTTGATAGAAAAAAATTGTTTACAGAAATTAGGATTAAACCTTTAAAATTTATATTACAGCACTTAGACTATTCAATTAATATATATAAAAATGGTCTCCAAATTTATAAGGGTTTATACATTGCAATAAATTTTTCCATTTAAAAAATATTTTTTTGTTGTTAATTTCTAGTTTTTACTACACTTCCAAATAAACTAATAAATATATCCCTACTAATTAATTGGTCAATAAATATATGTTTATATACTGTAACTGTAAATAAATTATATTGTGAAATTTATTCCAATTATTCAGGATAAAATAAATACTTTGGCTGATTTATTCACTCTTATACAGAGCTAAAAATTTTAAAATTAAGTGATTTTTCAGGGGAGTTCAAAGCTTGTTGCGATGTCGCCTATAATGGGGGTTAACTAACCTAACCAGCGTTCTATTGAGGACACTATATATACGGTATAGTTATTATATATATATATATACTATTATATATAAATATATATATAATATATATATTAATATATATAATATTATATATTATATATATATATATATAATTATATATTAGTATATATATATATATATATATATATTTAATAATATATATATATAATTATATATATATAGTATATATATTATATATATATATATATATATATATATATATACATATATATAATTAATATATATATATATATACTATAGATTGTATATTATAGTAATAAAGGTATAGGAATGCCCTCTGAAATGACAATTGGGAAATGAGATAATGCCGCCGGAGCATTTGCCCTTCTTAAGTTGCCAGGCCATTTACCCAGACTATGTGTGTGTGGTAGATAGTATATATTATATATATATTATTATATAATATATTATATTTTATATATTATTTATATATATTATATTATATATATATATATATATATATTTTAATTTAGGGATGTTCGATACCGTCTCTATTTTTTTTTAGGTGTGCGATACGATACTCAGGGTTGTAGCGTAACTTTTTCATTTTTTTTACACTTTTTTATTTGGATTATACATTTTTTTTCACTGTTTTTAAGCAATTTTACACTTTTCTTTTCACTTTTTGGGGCAAGTAGGTTACTTGAAGATTATTTTTTTCTTTGTTTGTACAATTCTCTCCATTAAAAATGTTGTTTAACTACAAAACAGTTTTTGAACTCAAGATCTGGAAACATAGGTAAATAATTTTGTTTAAATTTTTAATTTTCAGATTGTTAAAAGATAATTTTTAAATAATATTTGAATTATAGTTTTTGAAATTTGAATTTTTGAAAGATGGAATATGTAAGTTTCAAATGTCTGATGAAAAGACGTGGATATCAGAAAATTGTGAGGTTGTTATAAAAACCTTCAATGAAAGCAGTTAACTTTGTTTATATCTAGCGTCACACACATCCTTTACGGTGTCACAGGCTTCTTTCCAAAAAGAAGATCATTATTTCATCTCTTGCTTTGTTTTGTATCATTGGTTATGAAAACTGTTTGAAGGATTTGTGCAAGTCCAGAATTCTCAAAGATCTTGATTTAGTAAAAAATTGAATGCTAGCTTTTTTTAATATGAACATTCTACTGGCCATTTCGCAGAAATCAGTTTGTCTGATGGAGGTAATTAAGAAAACTTGGAAAATGTTTGTGAAAAGGAACAAAACGTTTTCTGTCTGCAAGCACAAAAACATTTTCTAGAATCTGTTAAGCATGTTGTGAACAAATCATCATTGTTTGAGTCTCTGTTTGAAAATATTTACATTGTTCTATCCCTAATGAGAGATTTTCCAAAGAAAGTGCCAAAATATTAGTTGAGATTGCTAGGGTCATTGCTGGAAAATCATACATGACATACTCCTCAGATAGTGGAACTATAAATTGGAAAAAGCTGAACAGAGTCCGAAAAATTATAGATCTGTATTGGGCTTTTTTTTTTAAAATTAAAACCAGATTCCCTCATAACACTTCATGGATTTCACCGTGTGAAAGAGTAGTAATATAGCTTCACTGTCGCTGTCCAATGGTAATGGCAGATGTGGGAAGAGCATTTATCCACATAGGCAGAATCTAGAAGTATTAGGTATCTATGAAGATGAGAACTTTAAATGCTTAATTCCACTGTTAAAGTGTGTTAAATGTATTGATAAAAAACTTACTTATTTCTCTTACTCAAGAGATCCTTTCCATGGGACGTTTAGCATATAACATACATTGCTTACTTGGATAGAGAGAGAGAAAAAGGAGAACTGCAAGAGAAGATGCAAAGGCTGAACAGACAAAAAATGAAATTGCTGAGAGGAAACAAAAACACTTGACCAAAAGAGGAAAAAAATTCTGATGATGAACAAACTGAAGGAGCTACGAAAAGAAGAGGCAGAGCAAAGTGGAAGTGCAGCCAAACTGTTATTGGAAGCTAATGAAAGATTGAAGAGAGCTTTAAGAAAAAAGATTTTAGTGAAGCAAGCTTGGGCCAAGGGATGCTGAAAGGTGGTCACTAATGTTTCAGAAAGAGGCTCACTCTGAAAAATGACTAGTGTGGAAAATGTTACATGGTTGCTGTTGAAAACGAAAAGTCTCATTTCAGACTTTTTCAAAAAAGTTTATTACCCTTAATTTTTATAATATTACTTGTTTTCTGTACCAAATTCAGCAAGTGTAATTTTAAGTATAGTATTATCCATTTTCTTTCTTTAATTATGACTTTTAAAAACTACATTTCATTATATAGTATTTCATCTTCATGTTATTTATAATTTAAAACCTATTCATCACAAAAATATTAAAACTTTTTAAAAAATAGAAGTGATTTGAAAGTTGATTGACGCGGATATTTGAATTTTAGTAATGGAAATTGTAAATACTTTTCACGTTTTTCTCAAAATGTGTAATTTTTGCATTTCTAGGTTCTGTTTTTTTCACTTTTTTCAGCATGTCATTATTTTTTTTTCATCTTTTTTTAAATTTTATTCACTTTTTACTTTTTTGGGGTAAGAAAAATGCTGTACAAGCCCCTGCGATGCGTCTTTAATTAATTATAATAATCACAGTAGAATAAGATAAACATTGTGTATATAGACCAACGAGGATTATTCCTGTACCACCAAGATACTGTATGTCATTGTTATCATACATTTATTGTGCTCCAAGTATATGTTTTTATAATTATAAATAATATCTTTAAAGGAATTATAAATGCAATATAATAATTACTTTTTTATGTTTGTGTTTTATTTAAAAAAATTATTTTCATTTCATTCAAGAGTAAGTATTACAAAGTTTAGCTATTAGCTTTTAGTTTAACAATTACAATTTACAAGAAAATTCTTTAACTAGCTAAATATAATGAAAGAAGAGAAATGAAAGAGACCTCAATTAATTAGCTGAATAGACAAAAAAAACAACGATATTTTTCAATAATAACATAATGAATAAAATAATATACTCTTTAAGATAATAGTATAGATTAGTCATTCAGATATCAAAGTAAAAAATTCCAATTGTGATGCAAAAAACTTAACCTTTCACTAGTATACTTGGCGGAGCCTGTTCCTTTTTGTGGGTGTTTACATCCTACACCAAAAATACGCTCGCTCTCCAACTGACGAGGGAAGCTTGAATAAATATTTGCTTTGCATGCAATGATAGTAAGTGGAAACTTGGCATTTTTCATGCACACTTGAAGATTCTTTCTGTAGGCACATCTATTTTGTTGAGACTCATCTCTCTTTCAAGATTGCAAATTTGGATTGTCTTTGCTCCTTGATGACCGTCTCTTCAGATTTTTTGATGAGGTTCCTTGGTGTGATCTTTTGAGGTTAATGAATGTCAATTGACATATTAGACAAGAAGTATCAGAGTTTAAATATCAAAACAAATTCATCTTCAGTAGGTTTTTTGCTGAAAAGCCACCATCGTCACTATCAGTGCTGTTGCGAGGGGTTGCTGATAAGTCGGCTTCCACTTCTGCGAATACTTTTTTTTTTTTTTGGTTCTAGCGGAGCAAGCTCTGATTAATGCTATTTAAATTGCTTCTAAGAAATGGTTCACGTGGTAGGATGTTCTTCTTGTGGGGTGTCAGCTAGCTTAATGGAAATTACTATAAGACTTTTATATTATTCGAAACTAGGTTTTAACCTGTAATACATGAAAAAATGTCTTCAATGAAATGATAGTGTTTTCTTGTATACTCTGCTGTAATAGAAGATCTGTGGTTGAATTGTTTTTGTCTATCAGAGTTATAATTGGTGGCATTGGCGAATTTTTACAACTACACCATTTTCCATTTTTCTTGTTAGAGATATTTCTCCCAAACTCTTTTGAATGTTGTTTGATTGTTGTGGATATTGTGAGGGTGTACTATGTTGAAAATGAAGAAAGTATATGTGTAAGTATAATTAATATATATATATATATAATATAATATATATATATATATATATATATATTTATATTAATATATAGAATTATATATATATATAAATATATATATTATATATATTTATTTTCTATTTTCAGGTTTATATTGAAATTTATAATATGTGCTATAATAGGAATAATTATTATCAAAAGTGTAATATGTGTTCAAGTTCTTTAATGCACGTATTGTAAAATATGGTCTAACTTATATTGTTATAGTTGTGGAGAACTGTACATTTAAGACAGCACAATGTAGCTTTGTCACCTTTAGTAGTAAGGCTTATGAATTGTCTTTGGATGGTAATTGGGGACCAGGAGTAGAGTCTGGGCTCCCATGTATGAGTCTGCAATTCATGATTCAGGGATTGAGAAACTGTTTTTTAAAGGAAACGTAGCCATATGAAATTTGGCTGTACCTATGATTTGCGTGAACGACATCACCACACATATATGATGTTACAGTATGAATCAACAGGAGGATAACTAAGTGATCTTTGTACGAGATTAAAGTCTTCAAAACTAGACTCGAATTGTGGTTCGTAGGCTTCAGGGCTGGAAATCTATTAGAAGAAAGGGTGTAACATTTGTCTTTGGACTTTTTTGCAACTATTTTTGGCAGAAAGATGGCATTGTATATGCTGTGATGTGAATGGCCTTTGGGACATGAGCATAAAACAGCAGAGTGGCGCCTGTTTATTGATTCTTTTAAACGTATCTCAAGGCAGTGCTATGCAGATATAGAGGCTAATGTTTTTCCCGTCTGTTTCTGTGCATATATGACAAATACAATAGAAACGTAGAAAGTTATGATCTATACTATAAACCTGTTTAGTACACAAACGATTTAATATGTGACATTGTGGGGACCTGAGGTATTGGACTATTAACAGAGCATGCAACAGGGGATAAAGCAAGACAAAATTCGCTGATTATTCTCTGCGAGGGATAGCCGCGAAAGAAAAAATCAGGAAAAAGGGGCCTCAAAGACATGATTTCAATCACGGGACTAAAAACAACCACTTGTGAATCCGAGGTTTGTCTTTCTTCCACCTTTGCACTTAAACTTGGTTGGATGAAAATGTGTTGTAAAATCTCTGTGACAAAAGAGGTGTGGCATTCTGCAATTGGGATACAATTCACAAATGTTAAGTGAGGCAGAAGATAAAAGATAAGGGGTTTTATTGGTCCCCAACTGAAAACAGTCTTCCTGAGATGGAATTTCGAAAGAAACTGTTAGAAGGAAAAAAGCGGCCTGGCTAGATTCAAATCAGTGTGCCAGGTTTCCTTGGAAATGGAGAAGCTGAACTATGAAATTTTTGTACGTCATGGTGGAATTGCTTTCGTTGATAGTAGGTTTTGCAATATGTCTTTAAAACTTACACTTTATGGAATCACATCTGGACTGTCTTTCCCCCCCCCATAACTTGGCGGAGATTTAGTGATGAGTCATTTGTGCAAAGGTTTTCACCAGTACGATCTCATGTTTGAAATGAAAGTAGCTTTATATTGATGGTTCTTTATATTGACACTACAACATGCCTCACAAGAAGGAAACGACCTAAAATAAATAATTTTTAGTGGTGTGCCTGTATAATAGCAGGAGACTGTTTAACAATTCAATGTAACAATAGGTATAAAATATAGGAGGAAGTGGTGTCTACAAAAAAAAACGATACCGTGGAGCTTTTTGGTTTTCATAATGTAACAAGCACCTTTTGTTTTATACAGAATTACATATTTTCATGTAAAGGACAGCAAAAAAATACATTTTTGTGCAGTGAATAATTATTGAATCTAAAGTTTGCTTATAATTCTTAACCAAAAAGTAAAAGTATCGGCCATATACCAATAATGATACCAAAAATGGCCGAATACTGATACATCGGACAGTCCTAATTATAGTATATTATTATATATATATATATTATTATATATATATGATATATAGTATAATATATATATAATATATTATATTTATATATTATATATATATATATATAATATATAATATATATATATATATATATAATATATATATATAGGATGGGAAGTGAAAAAAAATAAATCGATCCCGATCCGATCCAGAGTCGAAGTTATAGCAGCATGGCAAACATTCTTTGCCCTCTCCTCTGACCACACTCCAATATTAATTATATAATAATAATTAAATTATTATTATATTATGTATTATTATTATTATATTATTATTTTATTATTATTATTCATTAACAAAATATAGTATCTTTATTTTAGTATTTTTAATTATTATTTTATATGTCAATATTATGATATTATTAACATAAAGATAAGGTAGGAAAAACATTAAACAAATGGTCTTATAGGTATCATATTTAATTTACTTAGACTTTAAATTTTTGTACGATTATATAAAAAAAAAAAAATTCAGACATAGTTTGCAATGATATTTTGTCGAAACAAGAATGGACAGGACGTGTGTCTCACGAATTTTTATTTAGATTATATATATTATATATAATATAATTATATAATATATATAATATACTTATTATATATATGTATATTATATATATATATATTATATATATAATATATAAATTATATAGTATATATATATGCGTATTTAGGGGGGGCAGGGGGCCTGGCCCCGAATTTTTCAGACACTAAAGAAATTTTAAGTATTATGTTAAATATATATATATGTGATGAGATATTGAATAATTATTTTATATAATGCGTCGCTTGTCAGGAACAATTCGTAGTCCATTTAGTTAATGAACTAAACTTGAAACCATGCAGAGAAAATGAACATAAGAATTTCAAGCTGATTTTTTGAAGAATGTGTAAGCGCATCTGAATTGATACTGAGTATTGAAATTGGCCTGTATCCAAGTATTAACAAATTTCCAAAAATACAGACAAATTCCTACTCCGACCCAGACTTTATTATTATCGCACAGTTCTTTTTGATATACATTTTTGGATGATTTAATAGCATTAGTAGAGAAGGTTTTGTAAAATTTTCCCTTGCTTTGTCATACTCCCGAACGGGTGTTGTGCATTGAGAAGATAAAATTTGTTTAAATTTTTACAAGGAGAGATCTGAATGCCAATTGAAGATTTAGTAAACTCAGAATGGGATTTATGGTAAGTTGAAATGGGATACATGCTCCCATAAAATTTTTTCCACCACCCCAAAAGCAGCAATAGATTGACTAGTTTCTTGTTCGTTAATTATTATTTCAAAATATTTAACATCGTTTGTTGCAAATACAGCAATTAACCCGTGTTAATGCTTAGTGTAAGAAGCCTGTTCAACATTTCAAGACTTCTGAAACTTACTTGAGAAATACTATTGGAGAAAAAAGACTTACTGGATGGACGTGTGATCGTAAAATTTTGAAATTAAAAATGGAAGATGTTATCGGACGTTCGCTTACTCTATTCAGGGTCGATTAAATTTAAGCAATTTAGGATACGATGATTTTAGTAATTTCTATAAATTTTTTCGCAATTTTTCTAAGATTAAGCAAAAATCATTTTAAATAACATTTAAAAAATATATATATATATATTATATATATATATATATATATATATATATATATCTATATATATTATATATATATATATCATATTTATTAATATATACAATATATATATAATATAAAAAGGAAAAAAAAAACGATTTTTGGGTTTGCCCCCCAGAAGAATTCTTTTTCGCCACTGTATATTATATATATATTATATATTCATATAATAATCAATTATTATATATATATATAGTATATATATATTATCTATATTATATATATATATATCTATATATTATATAATATACTATATATAATTATAATATATATAATATATATATATTTAAAGGTCTATTCTATTTGCATCATTTAAGCCGATTTTTTATTTGGGCGGTAGGTGGATGACTACTATCTGGGTTTCTCAAGAAAAAATATAACGTATGCGGCATAGGGAAAAAAAACCCATAGAAATGTTAAAATATGCTGGATACAAGTTTTTCTTTTTTTAATAGTAAGGAAAAATTAAAAACTAGCACAGACTTAAACCAGTAAGGTAATTTTTAACTTGCAAAATGTACGAGTACCAACAATTAAAAATTCAATTAAGTTTTTCCAAATTTTGTGTGAAAAGTTTAACAAAATTTTTGGGAGTCGAAAGGAGTCGTTTTATTTTTAAATCGAACCTCCAGATGACGTACTCCTACCCGTGAATCGCTCGATTCCCCGACTCACTCCATCCCTGATATATATAATATATATATAATATAATTATATAATTATTATATATATATATATATATATTATATATATATATATATATATATATAATATTATATATAATATTATATATATAATATATTATAAATATATCTACTATAAATATATATATTATATTGATTTAATTTATAAAATCATGCAAAGACTCGCTTTTAAAAAGTTGTGCTTTGAATTGTGTATTAGAATTTAGTTTGTTAATAAATATGAATTAATTTAAATCATAAAATATTTTTTCTTATTTGTCTTTGGTTTTTTACATTCACAAAATTTACATTTTTTTTATGGTTAAATGTTGAAATTCTCGTCTAATATATAGATATTTTAAAACCTAATCATTTTATGTAATTAAAAATTTTTTAAAAGTATTTGTTGTGTTTTTCTTCTGCATTCAACATAATTTTCTTTTTGTAAGCCCTCACTATCGATGTTGGTGAAGTAGGAAAGGATTCCAAAATGAAAAGTTCTTTAAGAGAAGTAAGATGATCAAGCATCAAGCAGCCGCAGAATCAAAGCCATGAGAAAAGAATTAGGATAACTTTAGATTACAATATTGTAATTTAAGCTTTTAATAACAAGATCAGGTAAAAGGCCATGTAATATAAAAACAACATAAACATCTTTTACTTTCCATGATGTCTTTATTTGTTTGTAAAAACAACTGTAGTTAGTGCAGTATAAATATTTATATATAGTATATATACAGTATATTTTAATAAAATTTTTAATATTTCCCTGTATAAAATTTGAAATGGGTGATTTTTATTTATATTTGCCGGTATTATTTAAACTTTCCGTTGTCACCCAAAATTGGTACGTGTTACGAAATTTTTAACATCATTTTCGTAATATCAGCATGATTGATTTAACAAGAAAATCACTTAAATGTACACGTGGCAGAGAATAAATTAAATTTTATTGAGTAGTGTTATTCTTCTTCAAACATTTCTATTAACAAAAATTTCGAATTTATATTTAATTTGCATTCTCGAGCAGCCAACGTGAATAAAAATTTATCATATCAATACTATATGCTTTAGGTAATTCGAGCGCTTGTGCGCGCGTCTGAAATTATTCATGGCGAAAGCACTATGGGAGCTTGCGAAAACTTAAGAGCAAGCAAATATAGGAGCTAGAAAGAGGGTATGAAGCATTTCCAAAATTATTTACTGGCAACACATAGCGCCTCACCGGCCATCTTAAGCAATAAGAAACACACTATCCACATTGTGAGCACCATACCATGGTATGGATCAGGTGGTATGGTCGATTTTTGAGGTATCGGTAAATTTGAGAGCAGTAGTATCGGTATCGGCATCGGCAAAATTTTGCAGATACCTTTAACCGATACCACACATATTTGCATCTTATTATATAATATAATATTTAATTATAATATATTTTATATATAATATACATTATAATAATAATTTATATAATTATTTATATATTCTATGATTCTATCAATACAATGTGATTGCAGTAGGTGAGTGTTGGAGTTGAAAGGTTTTAAGTTTATAACAGCATTGAGAAGAAGGTTTGACAGAAGGGGTTTTCAGCATTGCTATGAGATGAAGAGCTTAGAAATTTCCTTTAATGAATGGAAAATAGGAAAACAACTTCCGATTTCTTAGAATTAAGTTTCAACTTTTCTTTCTTTTTTTATTTTGAGTTAATTAGGAAATTAGATTTTTAAATAAATACTTGAAAAATAGAATAATTAATATATATATGTATATATTATATATATTATATTATATATATATATATATATCTATATATCCGAATTTGTCTGATAATTTCCCTATTATCTGACATACTATATAGCTAATGTGGGGTTTCGTTTTGCATTTGTTGTTTACGATGCGTAAGAATGCTCGAAAGTTTAGTTGTTTGCTAAACCTTAGCGCAAATTCGAAGAATTTCTTACAAGTGTAAGGAATTTCTTTATTCTATAAGGGTTGCTATGTCCTGTACAGGCTGCATTAACCCACCTCTTAATTCTTTTAAAATATCATAACGAATTATTACCCGTTTGTATTAATCAATTTCATTAATAAATAGGCTTTAAATCTAATTTCTTCTTTTCAATAGAGTAAACTCCATCAAATAGTTATCCTTTTTTTGTAAAATAACCTGTTATATTTTTATTTCCTGTTTATCGAACGCGGGTTTGCACAAAGCTTTATTCTCATTGTATGCAAAGCAAGTAAATCGTAAAAAAGGAAAACAAGTGTTTCTGTTTTGCAGAATCGGATTGTTAGGGTAAGGAAGTACAAAGAAGTTTAATGGATGCTAGTGTAGGTTTAGTTTTTAATATATAAAATTCAAATTTATTAGGTTATTATCTGTAGACATTCTGAATAATGGGATTTTTGAAGAGATTATAGGGTGCTACTAGCAGGTCATAGTGTCTCTGACAGCTAAATTCTCTGGTTTAGAGATGGGGAGATTAGTTCGAAAGGAATGCCCATGGTTGGAGAGTCCCATTTTAGTTATAGGGGTTTAACAAACATATACCGTTCATTCGCAATTTTATATGTGTAACGATGTGTGACTTCAGTTCATGGGGTTGATTTATAATATTAAAGAAACTCAGTTGAGTAGTGTTGTTATAAAGATATAAGAACTGCTTGAGGAAAGTTTTGTTTAGAGTTTTCTAATCTGAAAGTGAAGATCATATTGGGAAAGGGTCTATGTAGGGAGCTGCGATAACAGGAGTTTAGAAAATATGCGTGTTTTAGAGCGATAAGTGTTTTCGAAAAACGAGAAGTTTATTATAAAGGTTAGAGGGATAAAGGCTAAAGCTAGAAATTTACGGAGAAAGGTGATGTTGCAGTTGAAAAAATTCAATCAGAACAAATAAAGGGCTTGTTGTATGCGGACTTAGCCAATTTTATGATAAGGAGTAGAATAAGAAATTAGTCCAGTAAGTTTAGTGGGCTTGCGATAATAGAATTGAAGCGTGCCTTTCATTTGAGATTTATTACTATTATCTCCTTTATTTGTATATAAAAGTCATTACGATAGAATGAATTTTAGTATTCATTCTTTTGTCTAATTTAGACCGTTTCCGTTTTTGTCATTTGTGCGTTAGCCTTGATAAAGAATGATCACCGCAGTTTTAGCACGATTCAGGCGATTTACGTGATAGTGCTTACTTGGTTTTAACATTTGGTAATAGCTGTTGTGATGGAGCCGCTGGATTTCTGGCCTATACAGAACTAAAAAAAAATAACATGGTTTAGTGTTAAAAAATATGATCAAATTTGACAAGGTTTATCATTTGGAGATTAGACTTTCCCTATCGTTAATGATTGGTGGAAAACTTTTCTCAAATCTCAGACGGGCGGGGTCGCCGCCATTGTTTGTTTACATTTTTCGTAGGAACGTTCTTAAATTAGGCAAGCCAGTAAACCTTACAGAAAATAAGAAATAAAGTATGTTTGATAGGATACTTCCATTAAATGTGTTACATAAGCTTGCAAAACTTTTCGCTCCTTCGTACCTATTATCTCTTATTTTCTAAGCAAAATGTGTAATAATTCGGCTTGCCATTCGAGTAAATACATCCATTGTATTTTTAATAGATAATTAATATAATTTATAATATATTATATATATTTAATATATATATAATAATATATATATATATATAGTATATATATATATATATATATATATATTGTAATATTTCTATATTCTATTCTTTATGATGCTTTTTTGATTTTTTGATTTTCTAGGATTTTTTTTTATATTGTGTATTAGATACTAGAAGGTACTATAAACTGTTTTTGAAGCGATTTTTTTCTACAAATTCTACAATGCAGCCAAACAGTATTTGTAAACCCGTTAGAGTGATGAGTTGATTTATATGTAGGAAAAATTTCTTTTTTCTTAATCATATACTATCATTATACATATACTTCTATAGTATTGTAAATTTTAGCCTTAATGATTATACATTTTTTAGAATCGTACTGTCTGTTTTTTTACTTCTCTTCTCAGAATTACTATGCTCAGCGTTGAAATTAGAAAACGGATATGGTGTCTTCAAACATCTGAGATCAGAGGTACTTTCAATTTTTTACTTATACTCTTATTAAATAATCTAAAATTGAGATTCTAACAATGCCTTTAGATTCAAGTGGAACGGTATAACATGATGTACTGATATCCAGTACTAGGTTGGGTGAATTGTGTGGAATTAAAAAACTGAGCCGAAAAGACTAAAGATGCTAGTATGCATTATCAAGGTCACTTTACTGTTGAAAAGACCAAAACTTGAAGCTAAAATGAAGGTGATTTGTGTTTGATTAGTGTATAAAATTTAACCCAAGTGGTATTAGTGTGACAATTAATAAGTTTTAAAAGAACTCAGTTAAAGAGTCTATTGTGATATAATAGCTGATTCTATGATAAATAATTAATTATATTGTTCAGATATTATAGGATTAATGCAATTATAAGAGATTCTGATGGTTTCGGGTTTTACAGCAAAGAAACCAATTTTTATTTTTTTGAGTGGTGAGGGACATCTTGTTGTTGGTTTGGAACATGTTCACAATGATAGTTTTTTTGGGTAATTTTAAGAAAGGTCAAATAATTTTTTTTAAAGAAATATACAAGGGAAGAGAGATTTATACAGTTATGATTAGATATTACCTTATAAAGCCCAGTTTAACTGTTTTTTTCCTTTAATATCTGTTCTTTATTTTAAGTAGTTATACGGCAGCTAATGCTTTCCTAAAGATATATTACTTTTTTTGTCAAAGTGATTTATTTTATTAAATCTACACTATATGTTTAGTTATTCTTCCTTATCTGAGTTCATATTAAAAACTGTACATCTTGTTGAATTGTATAAGCATGACTGTAAATTCTAATTGAAAAGTAAATAATTTATATGTTATTGATTTACATTGTTTTTTTTTATTTTATTTTTTGATTTAATTCCATATATTTTTTTATATTTTTTTCTGAGTGCATTGGCGCCTTATCCCTCAACTTCAACTAAAATTATAAAAACGGTAAATTTTATGGGAAAGAGGAAAAGTGGAGTGTATAAGGGTTTCTGAGTATTCAATTCTTTACTTGAAAGCCTCAACAAATATCTTATTCAATTTTCTCTAATTTAAAAAGTTGCCAATATCTTCTGTTCATTTCTTGAGTTTATTATTTTCATTATTTTATATGATTTTAGAGTTTCTTTTTTTTTTTTCTTACTTTCTATTATAAAATATTAAATTTCTTTATTATTTAATTTAATTTATTATATATTTATTCATAATATTATTAAAATATTACTATATTGTTAGCAGACGTAGTTTCGTGAGAAGAGTTATTGGTGGATTGCTGTACTTTTTTTCTTCCTTTTTTTTTTTTTTCCTTGTTCTCTTTTTTCTCTTCAATTATTCGATTAGAGCATCAACTCCACACTTAGTTTAGTTTCCCTAATTCCGCTACTTCTTGATTGTTTTTTTTTTGATCTTTTGTTGTCTCACATAGGATCATATACTCCGATTTATAGACACCGGTGTATTCATTTTATTTCTTGTTTATATTGACTTATTAGATCAATTTCATCTATCGATTTATTTAAACTTCAATGTGTTAAAATCAAACATTATTCGGCCTTTGAATATCTCCAGTATAATTTTCCGGGCGTTCCGATCGAGTAATGGGACAATAATACAGCGACGTTTCGGGCGGCGAGTTTCGGGCGAGAATTCGTGGACTAAAAAGACGTCGAAAATCGATTATTCTATGCTTTACATCATAGAAGATGCCTGGGTTTGTTGGCTGTGAACAACACTGATGAACGTCTGTTTTATCGATATGTCATTAATGTCAACAATGTGTTGAGCTTGGGGGTGATGCTGTATGCTGGAAATCAGATCGACAAGTTAGTTTTCCTTGTTTTACGTGTCCTCCCAGTACGGCAAAGGTGACACAGTTAGGTTTGCCCAGCAGAATTCCTATGTAGGACCGTTTTGATGGTGGCATACAGTCAGAGGATGAGTGGATACAAGCACGATGCAGTATCACACATTTTTGGCCATAACAGGTTCAGTGCTAGGTTGGAGTAATAGCATCAGGGAATAACACCAAATCCTCAATCAGAACAAGATAACCTCTGTTTAACGAATATTAGATCAGAATCAACGACTTGGATATGTAACCCATGATCAATTGATGTTAACTATCACACACAAAGTCAAGAAATGATACTGTGGGAGTATGATTGAGAATGGGGACTCTTCCATTTTTTGCAAAGGATTTGAGAGTATGCGCTGGAACTATCCTAGTTTAAACGGTTGATGGATGGAAAGCCTATTGGGTTTGCCCTGAGGGGCATAAACAGGTGTATGAGAGTTCTCCCAGAATCCGAATGCAAGCTAGTATATCGAGGAACCTTCGATGGACTGGTTTGGTGAATATCTGCAAAAGCAACAATGTGATTTAAGTAATTTATTGCAGCGATAGCTGAAGATGAAACTTTCAATATAGCTGGCGGTTGCAAGGACTGGCGAGCAGGCATGCGGAACAGATTGTTGTGTATGAGGATCGTTGAGAGAACTAATTAAAGTCTACGAAATCCGTACGGCTAGTAAATTCGTTATGTAGGTCTGTCGAATTTTATGAAGGTGATCGCCTTTCTTGGAAGGCTTGGTGAGGCTGATTGACGATAATTTTTCTAGAATGTCTGGAGATAAATAGTAATGACTTACAAAAGGGTAACATCTGTAATTCAACGGAAGTTATAGACTTACCTCGGAGTTTTCATATTAAGCCAGACAGCACTGGTACATGCCTCAGCAGTGTGGTGGGTCGATGCGTTCATATCTCCAGGTTCGGATGCCCGTGTAAGAATAATGTTAAATCCAGGGTATAGCGTCCTTGTTTTATTTACCGACATCGCAAGTACAGGTACTGTATATCATACTTATGTAACGTTTTACGATCAAATTGCAGCAGACATAGGTTGCCCGATTAGCGGAAGATGTGGCAAATAATGCCAGTAATCAAATGGAAATGTCGTCTCTAAATCAAAAACATTGACACATATTCAATAACATAGAGGGCCTTGGATTGTTTTTGACCGATTCGGCACAATCGATTACATCTTCAAATACAGGCCCAGGTCCTCTTTATTTGTAATTATTGATAAAAACAGGTATTGTAGACGAATGCGTCGGTTAACGAAACGCACAGTTGATCGTTACTTTTGTGAACAAAGGAGGCTTGGCGGATGAGTGTACAGTTTTATCAATGCCATACATTGTTGTAAAGTTGAAGGGTACACGTATTCGGATCTGTCCAGCGACGCAGAGGAGCTTCAAGGAAGAAGGTGCACAAGGTGCTTATGATGTAAGATTGGTGAGAATATTAGGAATCAATTGCGCAACGGGCAGAGGTTACAAAGCAAAAAGAGTGACTGAAACGGAGGCGGGGAAGGAAACTAGGCGATCTGATGGCTTGACCTTCACGGAGACATTCGGCGGGATTCTATGAGGAGATTGTGTGTTTAACTGAGAAGAATTTCTTGGTTACTAAATCTGCAGTGAGAAGAGTGAAAAGAATTATATCCTGTGAAGGTTGGTTGTGGGTGGGTACCACAACTTCGCGGGACAAAGGAATTAAATCAATGGGAGGAGCAATTTGTAGTCATGTAGGAAGAACATTCGAAAGTTGGTTTCGGATGGTGGTTCTCATATCTGCGTGCAATTCTTCAGGATAGATGTGACTAATATAGATGGTGTCATAATAGGTGAATATATGAGGAGTGACAGACTCACAAGAGAACATAAGCTCTGTCATTCTATTTTGTCAAGTATGAATTACTTTGGCACGTTATTTATGAACAGTATTTTAAAAATCCCTACTGTCAACTTGTAAAATGAGGATACGGACGCATCAACTCCAATATATGCTTGGTGATTGTAGAGAGGGTCAAAAATGATTCTAGTTAATTCCGCATATTATGACGAAGGTTATATTCCACAAAGAGGATGCTAATAACTGAGTAATGGTATATTATGGTAATAGGGTTGTTATAGGTTTGTAAATATAGTGAACGGGGAGAGCTTGTGTGGGACACTGCGTGCTTATCTGAGCCTGTATCATAGGACTTTCGAAGTAGGTGTTGATAAGACAGAGAAGTTTCGCATCCTCGCACTCGTCTCTACGTATGATCGGGTTGTAAGGGTTATTTTAGATGGAGAATACGTTGTTTTTTGTATCACTGTTAAAGTTTACTGGGCACCCCGGTGAAATTGAAAGACAAATTAACCTTCTCCCGAGTATGAATGCATCTCGGGAATACTGTTTGCTGGTAGGGTGGATGGATACAACAAACGGACAGGATTTATGGGATGATATATTTGGACCCCTAATTCTGTTGAAGAGGATGAAATATTGGGCAGACATTAGGCACAGAAGAAATTATTAGAAGAATCAGCGATACATATTATGGACTGACATTAGGGATTACGTTTGGATACATTAGAAATTGGATTGGGGAGTATTTAATGAGAATACGATAGATTAATTTTGCAGGATGCTGTCAGATTAAAGTCGAGGATACAATATATTCCTCGCTCTTATGACGTGTTTGAGTTCAGTATCCAGATGTGTCGACATATATGTCTCTAAATAGCATAAAACTCATCTATATATTTTCCTCTTCTTTCTTCGTCAGGACGAATTTACAATGAACCTACACTCTAAGATACGTATTTTTTATTCGTATTACGCGTGTTCTGCTATCCCCGCCAATTGATTATTTGGTAAGTCAGTCTCAGTTAATTAATAATTTCATTGTCTCATTAAACTATAAATCTTAAATGCCTTTCAGGAAGAGGAGCTAGTGGTGCACCTGCTAATATTCCTTTGCTATAGGATGTCTTTACATATCTGAGGAATCGCATATACCTGTGAAGGATATACGGCGAAGCCATCAAATGTAGTATATAGTATAGAAGCTAAGTGACATTGAGACATCGTGAGGAAGTCTCTTTAAGGATGTGTGATGAAGAGCTGTTATTTTAAAGTCATGTAGGAAGACCATTTTAAATGCTCAACGGTGGCAGCTTATTAGACATGTTCCTGCCTATCTGTACCAAGGAGCTCTTCAGTTTTGGGGGAGTCTTCGACGCTTGGGTGTGTAGCTACGATAGTTTCTTAAATTGCCACGGCATCGATGACGTGGCATCAGATGTATGGTCATGGGTGGATAAGTTTTGAATATGTATCGGTTAGTAACCGATTATAGGAGGACCAATTGCTGATCTTAAGATGATAATCTAGGTGTAAAGTCACGATTTGTTCGCATATTTGGCTATTCTTGAAGAAGATTTATCCGACGGCTGTCTAAATCCCAGCTTCAGATTGTACTTCTGCTTTAATATCTATTGAGGTTAGTCCCAATTTGTATCGTCAGAATTTGATGAACTAATAAGCTGTTGTATAGATTATACGGAAATTTATAATTCACTCACTAATTACGAGTTTTGTTCTTGTTTCTATCCCCGAGTAGTAATACACATTGATACATTGTTTAGAATTAACAGGGAGATAGTACTGTTCTTCTAATAGGAGATTTCACAGGCTTTCTTATACATATTAAATTAGGAAGATATAATGGCCGAGATAGGCGAAAAACTCGCGTTTTCATAATGTTTGAATCGTGCGCAAGCACTGGCCATTGGGCACATTTTGGCACATATCCTATTAGATATGCCGTGTATTCCGATTTTTGATGTTGATAAATGGGATCTGTTGAATGAACCATATTCAACGGTCGTGTCCAAATGAATCTCAATGTCGTGTGGGTATAGCCGATTATTACTTCAGTGATGTGTTAGGAGGTTATACTTGAGATTTTTAATGATGACGATCCTACAGTAATAATGTAAGGGGTTAAGCTCTGGATTTCAGATGTTTTGTAGGTGTTTGAGTTGTTTAGTATTTCCAGCTTCCTGGAGAAGAGTTCTTAAACTACTGCTTCTTTAAGGGCGCTGAGGGCACAGTGATGCTTCAGGGGGAAATATCAGATTTGATGTAATACTGCATTTG
Source organism: Trachelipus rathkii (assembly GCA_015478945.1). NCBI lineage: Eukaryota > Metazoa > Arthropoda > Malacostraca > Isopoda > Trachelipodidae > Trachelipus > Trachelipus rathkii. The sequence goes on from JABUQX010109482.1 coordinate 24,785, forward strand.
ATAGTATGAAGTGACTTCTAGTAAGAAAGCGATCTCGTGAATGTAAATGTCACCAATTTTATCGAAGAGTGATATATATTATTCAATGCCAAATAGGACTTTATAAACCTGTGTTAGCAACAAATTACACATTGACGGTCTTGTATTCTAAACCATTTCCTGAGCTAAATGAGCTACTCGCAGGTACTTGGAGGGGACATGTCAACAAGGGAATTATATGACGTTATACCTTGTGGAGATGGTATAGTTTGTTTGGCCAGTAAGAGCATTCCAATTGCTGTCTCGGTGACTCCGCCAGAGAGGCTCATACAGGTGGGGTTGGGACGTTTACATGAAATACATATGTTCGTGTGATAGTTTGATTGAAGACAACGTTCAGTACTAGGTCTTGTTTGTGAGCTGATTAGCTAAATGGCCCAACAGAACCAAGCTTTTGACCATGGGGGAGGTCAAAAGGCACCTTAAAATTCTTCGTCTTCACGCGATGATTGATAGATGATTATTCAGCGATGAAGGTGCGCAATATGATATGGTTCTCGAAGTATTTAGCTGCTTTCCGGTTAAACATTGCTCATACTGAGTGTTTTTTTGCAAACTGTCGACGATACTATGGAACAGGGCTGCGAAGGAGAATTGCTCGTTTATGATCAAGGGTGCACTGTGGAGAAAGAAAGCCCATTTCCTACTAGATTTACATACTGTTCTTTTGCTATTGTTTTTGTTTCGCGCCAGGCATATCACGATGTGTACAGTACACCTGAGAGGAATCAGCGGTTTCGATCGGGGCGTTAACGGATCTGACTCGTGTTTAATACTTTTGGGTTGTAGTATTAGTATGGAGTTAAGATAGGGATATTTCGTCATTTTGCAGTAATTATAAGGATAGTCCACTTGTGAGTTACGAACGAATATTAACGCTGCGATGTTCAACTATATTTGTTTTTGCATACCATATAAAATAGAATATAGTGAGCATTATCAGGTGAGAGTCGATCTAGAAACTCTAAGAGAATTATATTAAATAGATACAAGAGAATCGTACTATGTATGTAGATGTTAATGTTGTTCGACGAGATGAGAGGAATAGGAAACAGAGTGCAGATACGAAAATTAATCACGAACATCCAATTTCTAGAAACATTGGAACAACGCAGATGATATGGTATTAACGGCGGAGAGCAAGACGATATTGGATTCGTAAGGTGAAAATACAATAGCTGGTGGCGGAGATCTAGTAAATTTAGGTGTGTGTTTGCACGAATATTTGAAGAAATGAAGGATGGAGATAGATCAATTATACGATCAGAGTTATATAGTTATAGATTGATTTAATTTAAATATCTAGGAGAGTAAATAATATAGAATTATCCTTTCGCAGTTGGGATGACCAAAAAGAAGACGAATGCAATACTAAACAGGTCACAATTAACAACATTCAGAAATATACTTTTGTGCATAGCATAGAGATACTTATATACGGAGCGATATAACGAAAAGAGTAGATGAGTGTTACTTAGAGTAAAAGGTAGTGACCACAGCGTCTGGTTTATGAGCTAAGAACTTGCGAGCGGAGCGAGAGTGCTTTTGTATTATTGTAATAAGTGCAGTGCATTATATATCTGATATAACTATGGTTTAAAAGTTTATTAGGATTAATTGCTAATTTACTGCAGAGGAGTCGATTTGTGTACTCATGAAAATAATTATACAATGATAAAGAATTTAAATGTTTTATATAGAAAGTAGAGAAAAAAAAGAGAAACTCTAATCATCCGAAATCAAAATAGAAACGTCAAGAGAATAAATATGAAAACTCACGTATCACTATCCTTAAAATTAGAGAAAATTGGAACCCTTTGAGGCCAGGGTTTTCACTAAACCTGTGAGATACTCAGAACCCCTTGATACACTGCCGTTTCTTTCCATATGTTCGTTTGGCTTTTTGGTTTGGACGTTGAAGGGAATGGGCATGCCACTCAAAATAAAAAATATCGAATATATGGATTTTAAAAAAGTTTTGATAAAAATCACAATATAAAAGACTGATGACAAAATTATCTTAATTGAAATTTAATTTGTTAATACCATTAAATTTAAGTGAACTTTGCAATGAACTTTAATATCATAAAATGAACTATTGTTTGAAAGACTCTAGGTGCAGAGAGTTTTTTGGAAGGATAAAATACATCGAATAGAATATTCCAGAACAATTTTACATCGTTATCATTTTGAAGGGATAAAAGAAGGGTGAGCGAAAATTTTCCAAAATATGAATATCGAATGCGGTGATAGTTGTTTTCTAGGTACTGTATTTGATAAAAACTTTGTAATTACATCATTAGATAAAAAATTAACATTAATAGATATGAATTTAGGCTTATATAAGAAATAGTAGTAATTTGGAAAAAGAGAACACGAAGGATAATAGGAACAAAGAGATTGACTGTTCCTGTCGAGAGCAGGCTTTTCTGTGTATTAACCATTTTTAAAAAGAAAACATTTCAAGATTTTATGAACGAAAGCCATCTTCTTCGGGATAAATCGTACAACATATCACTTCCGATAGAAATGGAGGTATTGAATTATATCATTTAGTAGTATCCTTTTGCTTTTTGCGTTTCTAGTGGTCTCTAATAAAACCACGTATGAATTCTGTTACATGTGAGTGCGGAAGTCTTTAAAAGCTGTTATTAGAAAAGAATAATTTCTGGCACCTAATAGTTAGGGTGTGTGCGTGATAGACTTTTTTCCGGTCCTAGTTACAGTGTTTAGTGTAAGGTAAGCAAGATTCTTTAATATATAATACATTCTCCGCCACGCTAAATTAATAACAACGATACCCATTCGGTTGGTGTAATTCTTTTAGTATTTATTCCATTAATGTTTAAAAGATTTTGCATGTTCTCCTTTTATTATAGTGAAAAAAAGTATTTGTTGATTTTAAATGCAATCTAATTGTAATTTCTTCCCCTCTAAGATTTAATGAATTATGATCTTGATCAGTAAGCCAAATATGAATTAAATTAATAGTTGGAATTGTTACCTGCATATATACTACATAATTAGGACTTTCATTTATTAATAACCAGGAGAAACATCAGAAAATAAACTATGCAAAATTGGTTTTTGATATCCATTAAGATAGGAAACTTCTTTAATATTACAATTAATAAAGATAGAATTTACTGATAAAATGTTAACAATCTTTTCACCTTCATTTTCTCCAATACCTTCAGTAGTAGTATCCTTTCTAAATCCTAGATGATTTTTAACTGATTTTTTATTCCCTAAAATCATAAAGTTTTTCAAAATGGAGTAAAGACGTAATTAGCCTGAGTGGTTTAACATACAAATCGATTTTAGTGATGCCCGCTACGCTTATCTATAGTTATATTACCTAAAGAGGTATCATGATAGCGACTAGATACCTGACAAATTTATGAGATAATGATGTCGGAAACAATTTAAGCTTTCTCTTTTATTCATAATCAGTTGGTGGGGAAGTTTCTGCTGACCGGGAGATTGTCAGAATATAATTTGATAGCCTTGTTTGAAAGGTACAATGAAAGATTTATTAAGTTTGCTCATAACTGTTAACTTATGTTATAGTAATTCAGCCTGTTAAATATAGAAGAAGTATACAGTACTATCAATCGGCTTGTTTTGAAGAGGAGTGGTTTATTACTCGAAATAACTTAAGTGCCCACCAACAATTGGATTCAGATCTTTAAAACCGACTAGTAATCGAGGACGTGTGAGAGCATGTGGATGGTATAGGGTGGTTGACTTCACCACAAGCTGAGCGGGAAAAAAGACAGGGTGAAGAGGAATTTTGAGTTCGAAGATTCGGATGTTTAGATTGATGAGGATTTTTTGGATTCTGATTCAGAGAAGGGAGGGAACTCCCAAGATACTTGTGCATGTTGAAAAAGTTTAACTCTAAAAAGAAGGTAGATGATGAAACTAGAAAAAGTAAGTTTTACTTACTATTTTATTCCCACATCTATCCTCCTACTTCTCTTTTCTTCTGTTACTTCTAATTCCTATTAATTTTCCAGTCTCAATTATACTCCTTCAGTTACTCTCTGGGTCTTTCTAGTGACTTTCTTCTATAATCTTGACATTCTCTTTTATACATAATTACATTCTCCATATTCGAATCAAATTTTCCAGTTGCAAACTTTTCTGAATAGTCACCTCTCGACATATCTTTACTATTTCTTGAACTTCACTTCACTACTTATCTCTTAATACACCTCTTAATATTACAGATAAAGAATCAGATGGTACATAAGATATGCAGAAGATTGTCGATGTGAGGATCTCACAAGAAAGAATGCCATCCATAAAGCTCATGGAGAGGTTGAACGAGTCGGAACATTGATAGTCTGAGACAAACGGAGAAGTTTTCCGAGAGTAAGTGGCATCATTTCGGATGTGTATCCAGTGCACCTATTTATCCTATGAGTCGCGCGGCAAGATCTCGTGGTTTCGAAGAAGAAGTAGATGGAACAGTTCCACAAAGTCTGGAGGAGGTAAGACGCTGTGACTAGAAATTAACTCACTGGAACAAGGTAATAACCGCAAGATAAAGTTAAATGGAGATTACATGCCTTGTGACAAGACCTGAGGAGTGTTGGTAGCAATCTCGCGTTAATGCGTGGGGATACTAAGAATCTTCGGAGTTTTATGAGGAGAAGAGGATTCAGGTCAAATATATCTGAAAGTCGGTGTACCTGGCGCAGGCAACAATAAATATATAATATTGTGCTGGATTATAATTGTATAAAAATAGTATAAGTGGTAATTGATAAATATAGTGGTGAAATTAATTAAAAGAGAAGAATTTTGTCCCTACTTTAGTATTTTATATTTTGTTATGATTTTTTATTTTTTAATAAAATTGAGAGAAATTGATTAATTACTAATTAATTCACGTTTCATTGTGTTTATAATTTGACGCGTGTCAGTATAAATAATTTCGGAAGGAACGCTGATCGTTATAAATTCAAACGTTTATCCATATAAAGAATATCTCTTGATTGTTATGAATCTGTATATAAATATTTTTAGTGTGTTATATATATATTCTTCATTTTGTTGTTTATTTTTTTATGTTTCTAAAGTAAACTATTCTGGAGTTTTGTCAGCGGTAGTCCGCTTATTTCCTGGACATCGTGGTCTCCCCATATGGTTGTTGCTAACGTACCAAACTCGACTTTATCGCCATTGAATAGTTTAAGTGGAGTAGACATTGCATGTTGCCTAGATCTTTGAAGAGTGAGTCCTGAGTTATTTGGATAGCGGTTAATTGCCTTCGTAGATGCTCGTCGATTGTGCTGGTGGTTTTTAGGTTCGGGATGGAAGCACATATGTGTAAGTGTAGGAACCACGTTCAGGAAAGAGATATGGTGACTTATGCGGTATCTCATTTCGTATAGAAGCGCTGAGAGGATGGGCGGTAGACGTGAATATCTGGATATATAAGATAAGTAATTGCGGCGTTCATAAGATACTATGCCGAGGATAGAGATTATTTGTTAATACCCATAGTTGCCTGATCTCCTATTAGACTATATTACCATCGTCTACATAGCTTTCATTCTCTTATAAGGTGCAGATAGTGAGTCTATAAGCAGAGACAACTTATAGAACATCGGCAAGGGAGCTATGAGGATTCTAGGTCTGATGTTCATTTTTTATACATTTAAGAATTAGATAGCGCATTTAATTCTCTAGATTAGATGTGCTTTTGTTAGATACTTTTTCATTCCGTAAAGTTGACTCTTTTAAATATAACATGTGTGAGCTAAGAAAATACAAACAGAGTAAGTCTGTGTGTGCAATATGTTGTAAAATGAGAATACTCTGGGAGAAGAGGATTTCTTTGATTTGGAAGTCTGCAGTGATATAATAGTTGTGATGCATGGGTGGCAGATTGTATAGTGTAAAGTGACTACATAATGATATGACTGGTAGGTGGTCGACCAGTAGTAATTGCTATTAGTTCATCAAAGGAGAGATTGGACTACCATTAAACATTAATAAAGAAAAAACCGATTTTTTCTTCCGTTCGGGCGTCTATTTTTGTCAAAGCGTACGATAACGGTAATGACACCCAGATCTATTTGCTAAGTTTTAGCTCTCAATAAAAATTAAGTAACGAGTCGGGTTACTGTGTATTCCCGTTGTTTCTTTTCCGTCAGCATGCTCAGTCTCTATTCGAGCCATTGAGGATGTGTCCACAGATATAAGTCACAATTCCAGATGTACCCTCTATCACCAGCAGCCTCTTCATTAAGCAACGGTGTGGACTTGTGCTTTTGTTGCGTTAGGGTGACAAACAACCATCTCATCTGGAATAATTTTCAATAAATCCAGCCTTCAGATGGATTTGATATGTGCAATCTCTTACCTACCCAATCCAAACGGTCTATCAGCGTAAGTGTGACGAAAAGACTTTGAGGTTCGCAGCCCCCAGCTGGTTGGTAAAGGGTCAATACTTATCCGCCGGTATATGCAGGATGCGATTTCATATGCATGATTCGCCAGGGACAATTTGAAACAATTTATTGGTTATTCAAGCTATTATTGACGTATTTGGTCACAGTAGATGGAGTGGGATGAGAGGGTCTTGAGGATTTATTAGAACGCATGAAGAAGATATAGTGATGGCAGTAGTTTTTTTCTTTTCGCCACTCTTCATTCTTATCGTGATGATTGGAGGTGGGGAGGAGTGTAAATATTCTATAAATATTGGTGTTTGCTTCTGTTTCAGTGTTGTGTTTAGGATTTTTTTATAACAATTCAAAGATTTAATAATATAACTGTTGAAGCTGGAGTTTTTTTCTACAAAGTTTCTAGTTTTTCCAACAAACACGATATTTGTAAACAGTTAGAAGTGAACTTGCATTGTGTCATGATGTAAAACTCATTCTCTTTTCTTCTAATAAACTAATTACTATTCAGTATCACCATAAATCTGTATCATATCAGTATAGTAATTATTAGCTAATTTAGATATTTGTTTTTGAAATAGAACTTGTTTTAATTCTCTACTTTCCACATTCTCTCTAGTCACCCTTGTGATATGGTGTTTTCAAAACCAAGAAACCAAGGTTTTTCAAAACTTTTTTTACTTATAATCTTTTAAATGTCTAAATTAGAATTTAATTATTTCGATTGATTATAAATTGAGGATGTAAATGTAAAATGATGTACTTATCACAGGTCTAGGATTGGGGTGAAATGGTGTGAATTAAAAACAACTGAGGCGAAGATAAAAGTGCATAGATCATTAATTCACAGTTTTTACTGTTTGACAAGCCCAAAAACATTGAACCTAAAATGAAGGTGATGGTTGCATAGGTGTGTAACAATTTAAACAAGTGGTTTTAGTGATACAATTTAAATAAGTTTTATAAATGAACCTTGAATGAGTCTATTGTGAATATATACTGATTCTATGATAAAATTAATTTTATTGTGTACATTATAGGATTAATCATTATACAGAGATTTGATGGTATTGGGTTTTTAAAGATAGAAAAACATTTATTAATTTTTATTGAGTATTTATAAAATTTGTTTTTGGTGGAAAAAAATGGTTTTCAGACAAACATGATAAGTTATATTTTTTGGGTTTTTAAGGAAAGG
>JABUQX010109483.1:5000-42298 GCA_015478945.1 Trachelipus rathkii
CTCGTAAACTCTAACGCGTAGACAATTTTGCTCTTGTCTGAGACAACAGATGGGCTAAGAATTCATCCGTCTTACACGTCGGTTTAGTTGTATCCAACTATAACGTGTATTTCATAATTTCCGTCCTAAAGGGTGGAGTTATTGCTATGTAGAATCATAAACACTATTTATAACAACGTCCTACGAGATCTCGAATTCTCTAACTGTTCGACATTCTGTGGCTTAAAATCAATTCTTTCCTCTACTACATATAATCTGTTGCTTCTGCTACTTGTTCTCTAACAGAGCAGATTTTCACGCCTTTTTTGATTATCTTTCTACTTCTCACGGATACTGTATATCTCTCAATGTCCAAATACTGAGTCCTCATATTTAGAGGGGATTTCAATGTAACACAACACTGAATGGTTTGGGTCCTCTCATACTGATCTTAGGTGGGGAAGGAGGGCTGATCATTTAGTATTCTCAACGATTCTTGAGCAACTAATTAAAGAACCCACAAACATTCCGGATCGTCCTAACCAAATCTTGAACACACTTGACCTATGTCTCACCACTATAGTCCTTCTTTCTATAAATACACCACCTTCTCTCCTATTGGTAAACTTTGACCACAACAACTTATATCTCTTAATTTTAATACTTTCTCTACAACAGCTCATCCTGCCCTACGCATTTTTTCTGGCACTTGATCGGGCCGATTGGGGCCTTTGGCGTTGCTTCTACGCTAACTATAATTGGAATGACTGCTTTGACTCTTGTGACGCTTCGACTTCTGCCGATAAGGAGGGAGCTGTAATCACTAATGGGATGAGCAGGTTCATTCCCTTCTTCGACTAAATCTTTCTCTCCTGATAATCCATGGTTCGATCGTACTTGTTCTTTGGCCATTCAGGCTAGAGACAGTGCTATTGGGGTGTGGAAAAATTCTCGTCCTCTGCTATCACTCTTGCTAATTTTTATTCATTCAGCTAGAAAATCGTTGCAGGGAATGCTCTTCGCAGAGGCAAAGCGGGTTTGCATCAAAACGAAAGTGCGCTAACCTTCTTGGTTCTCCTACGGACAAATCTTTCTGGCCTCATTGCCAAAAACATCTCTAACAACTTCTGTAAATCTGCCCTTTCCTCCCTCTTTAATTTCGTTCTGATGTTCTGTTGCTAATTCCTCAAACTGAATAAGGCCAAAATGCTTCGTTCGGCTCCTAATTTTCCTCTAACTCACCCTGGATTGATTCCTGGCTATTCCTCCTCGTCCTCCTTCTCCTCTCAGGTGTCCTATGCGTTTGCCTGTGATTACATTTGATCAGGTGCATGGGCTCCTAAAATCTATGAACGTTAGGAAGGCGGTGGCCGCGGATGGGCAATTCCTCCCCGGTGTTTTGAGGGAGTGTGCTCCCGTGCTGGCCCCTCCTCTCGTTCAACAATATTCTCTATGTCTCAATACTAAACCCTTTCCTCAATTGTTGGATAGCACGCACATGTCCAACCGATTTTTCCCCCGAAAAAAAAGGGGAAGCGCCCCCGTGGGCCCCCTTTTTTCCTTGATGCCTTTCTAACTTCCGCCCTTAGCTCTCACTTGTATTCTATCTAAGGTCTTTTAAAACCCTTCTCAACTCTCATTTCTTAGAACCATCTGGAATCTCATTCACTTTTTTCCGATCGCCAGTACGGCTTTCGGTGCTCGAGGTCTACTGGATATACTTCCTATTTTTACTGATTTATGTTTCCGCTTAGGAACTATGGGGTGTCTTGTTGGTGGCTCTTAACATATAATAGGGTATTGGAAAATAATATGGACGCGTCACTGCCTCTCCAAGCCCCTTCCTTTGGGTTTCCATCCTTCTCTTTGCAATTACTTATGTCTAGTTTTTCTCCCAAATCGCTCAATATCGGCTGTTGTTGACGGGGGCGATTTCTCTTTTTTCTGTTAAATTGTGGTGTTCCTCAGGGTTCTGCTTATCTCCTACTTAATTCTTACTTTTCATTAATGATCTTCTCTCCTGCACTATCTAACTCTACACTCCACTCGTATGCCGATGACTCGACCTTCCATTCTTCAACTCATTTCAATTTCTGGAGCTCCTTCATTTACTTCTGAGAATTGCCTCTCGTCTTAATCCTTTCCGATTCTATTCTCTCAGATCTGGATAGAATTTCCGGTGGGGTCGTCGCAACCTTGTGAAATTTAATTCTTTAAAAACTCAACTTCTACAAATCTCCCTCTCTAAAACACATTCCAACTTTCCTATCTCTTTCGACGGTTCTTTCGTCTCTCCTGTTGACAATATAAACATCCTTGGCCTTAACATTAACAAAAAAATGTCTTTGGAAACACTCAACATCATGCAACGGTTGCTAAGAGCGACCTCAAGGAAAACTGGGAATTCGTTAGAGAGTGGCGAACTTTTTCTTCTTCTCAGTTTACTCCAGCTATGCAAGGCCTCATCCCGCCCTGTAATGGAGTAGCTGCCGCTCTCATATCTGGGGGGCTCGGTTTCATCCGGCTTTTGGACAGGGTCGAGTCAAAGGCCAAAAGACTTATAAACTGTTCCGTACTTTCCACTTTACTTGACCCTCTATCTTTGCGGCGGGATGTTGGTGCTTTATCTCTTTTCTATAGGTACTGCAGCGGCAGATGCTCGAGGGAGCTTGTAACTCGCATACCACCACCTTTACGGCGCCCTCGTATTACAAGGGATGCTGTGTCTGCGCATGAGTTTTGTGTGGATATCGGTAACTCCAGGCTAGTACGCTGCGGTGCTTCCTTCTTTCCTGCCACCTCTGTTCTGTGGAATTCTCTTCCATCTTCTGTGTTTCCTGCTGAATTTGATCTCCCTCTCTTCAAAGCTTGCGTCTGTGCTCATCTGCGTAATTTGCATTAGTTGGTGAGCTTCTGAGACGTGTAACACCCCCTCCTTGAATAGGGCTCTGCCCGTGAGTGGTGGTGACAACTATAAAAAAATATATAAACATTTTATTTTACTACAATTGTACGAAATTTTATTAAAAACATATACTTTACAGACCTTAAAGCAGTAAATCAGTAAATCAATAACGCTGTTGCCTAACAACAAAGGGATTAGTAGGCTTTTGTTTTACTGCTTTATTGCTTTACTGCTTTAACTCATATATTTATTAACATTATGTCATACATTACATACCTTAAAGCAGTAAATCTGTAAATCAATAACGCTGTTGCCTAGCAACAAAGGGATTAGTAGGCTTTTGTTTTACTGCTTAACTGCTTTAACTCATTTATTTATTAACATTATGTTTTCTTTTATATTTTTTATTTTTGTTTTAATACTTTTTATTTGATATTATTTTTATTATTAATATTTTTATTATTATTTTTATAATTTTATTTTTATTATTATTATTATTTTTATTATTTTATTTTTTTTATTTTTATTATTATTATTTTTATTTTTATTTTTATTATTATTATTTTTATTATTATACTTAGTGTTATTTACTTCATGCCTATTGTTATTTACTTCATGCCTATTGTTATTATTATTTAACACACACACACACACACACACACACAGAAACACACTCACACACACAGACACACAGACACACACGCACACACACACCATGTTCATTAAAATATACACTGTTTAAGCATATCAAATAAGTTCTTTTGTATGAACAAAACATATAAATTATTAAAACATTTTATGTTTTAATTAAACACGTACATTTTATATTACTCTTTCAATTATAACTAAAATTAATTCAAGTTTCCTTAATAATAAATTAATCATTATCTTTGAACAAAGAATTTAATTAACTGTTAATACTGGTTTGTTTATAAATTTTAACTATCAAGTTTGAAATAATTTTACTCATTTTGAAATTTATTAAAAAATATATATTTTATGGTGTACCCTAAAGCAATAAATCAGTAAATCAGTAAGGCAAGACCCTAGCAGACCTCTACACCAAGCTATACCACGATTTGTTCTATTGACTTACTGCTTTACATCATCTTTAATCATGTAATAAGTATGAAAATAGCAAAATAAGTTCTTCTCTGTTAACATAACATGTATTTTATTAAAATCATTCTAGGTTTTTATTTAAAATAACAGTTATTCACTTACATTTAATTTATTCATTGTTTAACTAAAAATATTTTCAACAAAGTTTTTTTTAAAGTAATTTTGGAATTTACTTTATCATTATTATGATTATAATTAGTTCTATGTACATTGACAATCCAACACGAGAAAACACAACAACGCACACTCCTTACAGAAACGAAACTGACCTCTTTCTGTAAATTGTGTTGAAATAATACTTTAGGCCTAAATTTAGGATAAACTTTTTTGTACCCCGAGTTGATTTAGGCCTAATACCAGGTCAAAAGGTAATTCCAGTATAGAGAAGAATCAATGTTATTGATTTTTATAAATTATATTTCAAACTGACCTCTTTTTGTAAAATGTGGTTAGGATTATCCTAAATTTAGGCCTAATTTAGGCCTAAATTTAGGATAAGCCTTTTTGTACCTTCTCTGTGTGTCTAATTTAAGCCTAATACGCGAGGTCAAAAGTCAATTACAGTACAGACAAGCCATGACGAAGTCAATTGTTTAATAAATAATAATTTCAAACTGAACATGTGCCTGATCGGTAAGATTCGCTTTAAGGGCAGGTAAAAAGGAAATGCCTTCCTACTCACGGGAAAACTTTTTAAAATTTAAAAGTTTTCCCATGAACAGCGGCAAAAGTGTTTGGTATACAAAAAATTTATTTTAACACAATATGTGTATCCTTTCTAATTATACATGCTCTGGAAAGTTTCGCATTAATCGGATTTTAAATAAAAAAGTTTTGCGATTTTTCTTTTTTTAGTTGCAAAAAAAGAAAAAAAAGAAAAAATTCAAATAATTGATGGCATATAACTTTTTTACTACTCATCTGATTATAATTAAATTTTTACAACTTGTAAAAATTGGCGAGATACACATTTTTTTATTTATATAAATTTGTTGTATACCCAACGGTTTTGCCGCTGCTCACAGTTCAACTTCTTGACTATTTTACTAAAAAAAATTTTTTTTTACATTGAGCTGCTATTTCGGGTATAACAAAAAATCCAACACTATTTTATACTTTTCTTTTTTTGTTTTCAATTTCGTATACATTGATCAACATTTTGATGTATGATTCATGCAAATATAAAAACTTTTGTTATATTTCGGATAACTTTTAAATTTTATGGAGAAAAAAAAAAATTTTTGAGATTTAGCAAAAAAAAAAAAAAAAAATTCTCTATATATTGCTGCTACTTGTGAGTTATTTCATAAAACATATGTGTATAGCAAGTATTTTAGTGAAATCCGCTTGCAAAAATCTTTTGTAGTTCAGCAGAAATTCATTGTTAAAAAATACTGATAAAAATGCTGATTCCTTATATTTGGGAAGAAATTACACAAAATCTAAACACTTTTTTTGCATGTGTCATTGAGATAAATATTGTAGAGAAATCTTTCCTCTTTCGAATGGTGTATAATTTATCCCCAAAAAATTACATTAGTGTTGCTATGCGCAGTGTCCCCTTAAGCCTTTATAAATGAGATTCTGGTAGATGGTAAAAATCCAGAATCGAATCAATGAGAAAAATAAATAAACTACTAATCCCTTTGTTGCTAGGCAACAGCGTTATTGATTTACTGATTTACTGCTTTAAGGTTTTGTAAAGTATATGTTTTTAATAAAATTTCGTACAATTGTAGTAAAATGACTTCATGTTAGGGACAGTTACCTACCCAAGATAGGGCGGCAGGTTTCTGCAGGAGTTCAAGTTAATCCCTACTAATCCCTCACTGACCTTTAAGAATGGTCAATTTCAGGCCTTGATACGGAATCAAGGCCGAAATATCAAGGTCAAAACATCAAAAGAGGGGGCTATGCCCCTAAATGGGGGTCAAAAGGGGTCAAAAACTAGGGGGGAGGCACCGTCTGGCGCACCCCTTCTCCGAAGGGGTGCCAAAAGGCGGCACTCTGGAAGGCATTTTTGGGCCTCCAGTTTCTACTCCCTACTACTGTGGGGATTGCGGACCCACTATTATCTACCCTATGGTATTGTTTTTAATGGCATATGGCTAACTGACATGCATAAATAATAATCGAAGGAAGGTGCAGGGATGGGATGGAGGATTACATAAAATTACATAATCTAACCTAATCTAACCAATGGCAATCCAAAAATATGGATTTACGGCTAAAATCTTTTTTTTCTATCATAGCCGAAGAGCCTAATTATACCAGTCCATCGACTTCGGTCCTACCTATTGGTCTAGGATTCATGATTTGGGGTTTCAAACGTTCCAACAAAAATTCAGATCCTTAATTTATTCATAAACAACCACAGTATTATATATATTTCATATATATATCATATATACTATGATATATATATATATACTATTATATATATATTATATTTATACTATATATTATAGTCTTATATATATTGCACAGCTCATGCGATATGGGGAGTTAAATCTGTTAGCGCCTAGCCTTATAAGCGCAGGCCATTATGGTCGCCCCTTATCAAGGCGCCTGGGCCCATCTCATAAGCGCGGGCCCGGGGCAATTGCCCTTCCCACACCCTAGAGCCGCCACTGACCTTATTAGGGTATTTGTCGAAAATTTTTTAAATCCTGACCTCCGTTCAAATTACTAAATAAACTTTTCACTAATAATACAGGCTTAGTATAATTTTAAGATTATTAAAATCTAATATATTATATATATTATATATATATATATAATTATATATATTATATTTTTATTATAATATGCAAAAATGACATGATAACAATATTGTAATAAACGATGAATAGCCAAAAATCGAAAACTAACATTATAGTAATTCAAAATGTCAAAAAGCTCTAAAAAATCCCACAGGAAAACTTCATCTAAACTTTCCAGTAAGAAAAATCAAGTCCATTCTCAGAAAGGTGTCGTCTCCATAAAGTCCGAAAACTCTTAAATTAGGGTTACAGCCATCTGGATTCAAGGTAAGAAGCTTCGACTTCCGTCTCAGAGTCGTTCGTAGATTCTTTTCGCTTGCAAGCCAGAGATAGCCATTTGTAGTTCATATTACTTAAAATTAAAGGGTTTGAGTGAAACTTTTTATTGTGCAATATTTCGCCTCCTAACTCGAGCACTCAGGCCAGAAATGCAAATAATTGTGGGAACGCTATGATAATATTTAGATTCCAATAAGTAATAACAAGTAATAGCCAAAAAATATTAAAATTTAACTATAATATAACTTCACCAAATGTGTCAAAAAGCTCTAAACAAACAACAAAAATATTCATCTATCACTTTTCCAGAAGAAAAATCAAGTCCACTTTCTCAGAAGGGTGTCCATAAGTCCGAAAAACTCTAATAGGGGGCTCATCCATCCTGGCAGTTCAAAGTAGAGACGTCGGCACTTTCCTCTCAGAGTTCGTTTCGTGAAATCTTTCCTTTCAAAGCTAAGAAAAGTTATCTTGTTGAAAATTTCTCCAGGACTAAAGAGCTTTGTAGAAGACTTGTTCTGATCGGCAATATTTCGCTCCGAAGCTCGAGCATTCATCAGGCAAGATAATAATTATTTGTGGAACGGCTATGTGACTTATTTTTAATAGTTCCACAATATAATAAACGATGTATAGACAAAAATTTAAATCTTAACATAAAGTAACTTCACAAATGTGTCAAAAAAAGCTCTAAAAACTACACACAGAAAATACTTCATCTAACTTTTCGGAAGCAAAATCAGTCCATACTTCCCCAGAAGGTTCAAAGTCGAAAAACTTAAGTAGGGCTGTACAGCCACCTTGGAGGTTCCAAAGTAACGAGCGTCGACTTTCTCTCAGAGTCGTTTCCGTAGAATTCTTTTTCCTTTCAAACAAGAAGAAACTAATTGCTCTTGTTGAATCATTCTCAGACTTAAGTTGTAGAAGACTGTATTTTGTCCTGCAATTATTCGCCTCCGAACTCGGCTCTACCTTTGACCTCAGATGGCGTCAAAGCCCCCTATAATTCGACTTAGGACTCCCTTTCCTGAGAATGACTTATTCTTCTCTGAATTTTATGAAAGTTATTTTCTGTGTGTCTTTTTTTAGGTTTTTACAAAAATATGTAAATCTTATATATGTTAAATTTTAAATTTTGAGTATGTACTGTAACCAAAATTTTAACAGGATTAACAAATATCATCCTAGCCTTCCACAATTATTTCATTTCTGCCTGAAATGCTCGATCTCGGAGGCGAAACTATTCAACAAACACAAGTCTTCAATATTGGATTAAGTCCTGAAGAAAATATCTTGATGGGAATTTCTAATATCTGAGTTTGAAAGAAAAGCAATTCAGCAAGTTAGAGACAAGAAATAAGCTTGAGCCTCTTCCTTGAACCTCCAGGCATGCCTGTAAGCCACCTACTTTAGAGCTTTTTCGACTTACTCGAACCCTTTCTGAAAACAGGGGAAAATATCTTTATACCATTAAAGTTTAATTGAAGTATTTTGATTGAATTATGTATAGTGTTAATTGTGTTGAAGTTACTTTATAATTGTATTAACATTTTAATGCTAATTACTCCGTTAATATATCTGTCAACTCATAACAACATTATCTCATCAAGCCGTTCCACAAAATAATTTCATCTTTCTGCCTGAAATGGCCTCGAGTTCGGGCAATATGAACAAACAGTTTCTACCAAAGCTCTTAAGTCCTGAAGACATATGATACTCAACAGAATAGCTTTTTTATCTGAAAGGAAAAAGAATGCTCTACCGAAACGACTCTGAAGGAAAGTCCGACGCTCACCTGTTGAAACCTCCATTGGCTGTATAGCCCACTTTAGAGTTTTCGAACTTATGACAACCCCATACCTGAGAGTTGGACTTGATTTTTTTCTTCTGAAAAGTTACAGCAGTAAAGTGTTAAGTTCGTTTTTTTTAGAGTTTTTGACAATTGGGAAGTTACTTCTATCATGTTACATTTTAATTTTTTGCTATTACATCGTTTATATTATATTGATGAAGTATAACAAATATTCATCTTAGCCGTTGCCCACAATTATATTTCATCTGCCTGAAGGACTGCCTCGAGTCGAGCGCAAATATTCAACATCAAACAATCTTCTATCAAAGTTTAATCCCTGAAGAATGATCTATCAAACAAATCTTTTTCTTAGCTTAGTGAAAATTGAAAAAGGAATATCTACGAACGACTCTGCAGAGAAAGTCCGCAGCTCTTACCTTTGAACTCCCAGGATGGCTGAAAGCCCCCTACGTTAGATATTTTCGGACTTATGGACACCCTCTGAAATCATTTGATTTTTTTCTTCTGGAAATTTAATCTTACTATGTGAAGATTTGGATCCTTGGACTGAAATTTCATTGTACTTATAATATTGTTCTCCATTTTTTTGCATTACATCGTTTATCATATATTCCGTTAACCTATTAACAAAATATCATTCATAATCGTTCCCACAATATAATTTCATTTCTGCCTGAAAAATGCCTCGAGTTCGGAGCGAAATATTGCAACACATAAACCAGTCTTCACAGCTCTTAGTCCTGAAGAATGATAACTCACAAGATAGCTTTCTTCTAGCGTCTTTTACAAGGAAAAAGTAATCTCTACGACATACGACTCTAGGGAAGCCGACGACTCTCTACCTTTGACACTTCAGGATGCTTGTAAGCCCCCTACTTTAGAGTTTTCGGACTTATCGGCACCCTTTCTAGAAGACTTTATTTTTTTCTGGAAAGTTAGATGAAGTATATGTCTGTTTCGCTTTTTTTAAGGCTTTATTGACACATGTTTGTGACATACTTTATATGTTAAATTTAAATTTTTGAAGTATACATCGTTTTTATTATATTGTGGAATACATTAACAAATATAATATAATATAATAATAATAATATATAACTATAATAATATAATATAAATAAATAATCAATAATAATAATTAATAAATGTTTTAGATTTTCATTTCAGCGTTAATATTGTACGTTTCATATTTTCTGTATAAAATTTTGAAAATATTAAGAAAGTAGAGACATTAAACGATTTCCTGACCGGCTGTCTATTGTACTTGAAATATCACGGAGGAAATTTTTTTTGTTGCAAGCAATCATGTTTTATGAAACATCATCGTTATACACGTGATCTATATATATTTTTGTATATAATATATTATAATTATATATATATATATAATATAATATATTAAATATATATAATATTTATATAAAATATATATACAATATGTATATACAAAATTTAAAGTTTAAACTGATAATACATAATATTATGTTATATTCTGGTCTACGGGTTTTATGTCAGACTCTCGCCCAATTTGAGTTTCTGGACTTCACGCGATCCGTATAACATAGTATAGTGATTTTAATATTGTGTAGTGATTTTAAAGATTTTATAGATTAAAGATTAATTGGATTACAGAAAATATTAATAATATAATAATATATTTAATATAATTTCATAATATATAAAATATAATAATTAATAATAGAATATGATATAATAATATTATAATAATATAATATTAAATAATAATAATAATATGATAGTAAAAATAATAATAAATCCTAAAATAAAAACATAATAATAAATAATAATAATAAATAAATCTAATAATAAGGAACTTCTCACTTTAAAGGGTTGTTATTGATATTATTGGATAAAATGAATCGATTTTTTCGATTAATTTCAATTCAATAGCTCTGAAAAGGTACAATAACAGCTTTTCTTTCTTTTTTTAATAATCCTTAAATAAAATTCACTGACACATATATGTTTACACTCTAAAATGTCCTACTAAATACTGTTAGACGGCAATTTCTTAGATAAGCAGCAGGGAACCCCTTATAACGTAATAAGTTACTAAAATGTTGCTAGGAATGTATAAAATTTCAATATTTATATAATAATATAGTGAAGCAAAAATTATTTAATTATATGTTCCTTTTATAAAAGATTATAAAATAAGAAAAAGCCTATCTATACATAGCTTATCATTCAATTTTAGATTACCACTGTTATTAATTAATTCTATACTTAAGTTATTTGCTGTTAAATGTTTCAATAAAATCTATTTATTTAATTTATTATTTATTATCTTTAATCATTATTATTATTATTATTATTTCATTATATTATATTTATTATTATTATTATTTAATATATTATTTTTATTAGTATTATTTTTATTCTTATGTTATGTTTGGTTAACTAAAGAAGTTACCGCATGATATCTCGAAAACTAAGATATATACAAGAAAACTATAACAATTGCTCGGTATAAATTTATGAAATGAAAAAAAAAATTTACTTTTTTTAATTTTTTTTATATCCAAACTAGATAGTAAAGAAAACTAATAACTATTTAGAATCAGCGCATGATCATAGTTTGAAAGATTTTTTTTTTAACTAAAAGAATACCCCAGGTAAACCGCAAAGATGCAAAGAAGTCGGGGTCTCTCGCCTTCCGGGAACTACGGGGGGACTATTTCCCCCCTTCGGGGAGGTCTCCGGAACCCTCTTTGTATTTGGATGTCGCGTTTCCTCCGCCTCCCTACGGGTATGGAAACGTCCCCCCCTCTAGTCCACGTCGGCTCGAGCCCCTAAAAAATATTGCTACAGCTGATCCATATATGTTTTTAGTTTCTTCTACCTATCGCTTTGTAGATATAAAAAACATAAAAAAATTTTTTTTTTCATTTTCATACAATTTGTCAATAGTTTCATATGTTATCAGTGTTCTTGTACCTATCTTAGTATTCGAGATATGAGAGTAACTTTTTAGTTCCATTATATATATTTCTTTATTATATCTTATTATTATTATTTATTTTATTAATTATTATTATTATTATTATATTATTATTATTATATTATCTATTTTAATTATTAATTATTTACTAATATTTTTTTTATACAATAATTGAAAGAAATTTTCTTTCCTTAAAACAGTAAGCAATATGAATATAAATCCCAAATTTAGAACGCAAAAGCAGACAATCAATAGGCCTCAATTCTTGCTTTAACAACAATTTGTACTGCAGGTTCAGAAATCTAACAAAAAAGTACCAAAATATCTTGCCTGCTTAGTCTAGAATTGCCTGTTCGCTCGCTAACAAAAACACTGTACGGTTCGCATAGTCGGAGATATTTCGTATCATGACTATTATCTAACTTCCTTTAAAGAGTCATGCCATAATAATAAATAATAATAATAATAATAATATCAATATAATATATATATTAATAATAATAATTAAACAATATAATATATATATTTGCTTAATAATCTAATAAATATATATAACATGAATACCAAAAAAATTTAAATTTAACATATAAATAACTTCACACAAATGTGTACAAAAGTTCTATAAAAGACAACAGAAAATACTTCCTCTAAACTTCTCCAGAAGAACAATCATCACTTCTCAGAAAGAGTGTCTCCATAAGTCCGAAAAACTCTACAAGAAGGGGCTCAGCCATTCCCTGAGCTTTCAAGTAGGCTTTGAACTTCCATATAAAGACAGCCTTCATTAGAATCATTTCCTTTGAAGCTAAGCAAGCAAAACTATCTCCAACATTTCTGCAGGACTTAGATCTCTTGAAGTATATATGTTGCATTATTCCCTCCGAACCTCATGCATCTTCACGCGAATGAATCATTAATTGTGGGACGTATGAATGAAATATTTATTAATCATTTCCGTCACAAATAAAACTATTATAGCCAAAAAATACATGTTTTATTTATTGATGGAACTATTAAACAATATTCATCATAGCGTCCACAAGTATTTCATTTCTGCTTGAAATGCTCGAGTTCGGAGGTAAATATTGCACATATACAAGTACTTCAACAAACCTTAATCTTGATTAATATTATTATAGTGTTATTATAACTTATTTAATTTAATTACTATAATTAAATAAAATACATAAGATTAATTAAATTAAATTAAATTTATTAATTTAAATTATAATTTTATTAATAAATATAAGAATAATATTAAAAATATATTATATCTATTAAATTAATTTTAATATTATATTATATTAATTAATATTATAATTATATAAATTTGATTGTAATATTAATTATTATTCCTTTGATATATAACATTATTATTTATTTATAATTTTAAAATCTTATATAATTAATTATATAATAATAATATATAATAATATTTTAATATATCATAATAATTAATAATAAATAATTATTAATAATATTATATAGTAATTAATAATAATAAAACTTAAATAATCTAATTATAATAATCATTAAAACAGTATTTCTTGTAAGTCAAAAGCAGCTTTGATTTTATAATTGAATTCAATGAAGTAATGAAAAAATAATACATTTTTCAAATTTTATATATAATTACTTGATTTATAAATAATATGTACTTAAATAATTTATAATATATATATAATTATTTATAATAAATAGCTATAATAATTGTATAACACGGTTCTAAATCAAGTCGATTTCTCATTTTTTTTAACAATATATCGATATCTTTTTTCTCTTTATACTTTTTGCTATTTTTATTTTTTTATTAAATAATCGTTCAAGAACTGTAGAAAATATTTTACGACGACCAAGTTTATTTCTATTTGGGAAATAACCCAATCGTATCGAGTACTCTCGTTTTATTAAATACATTTACACCTTTTTAATATTTAAAAACTTTGAATCCTTCTAACCATACTCTAAACTTATGTGTTATAAAAATTAGCAACCATATACAAAAAGAATCACACGATAAGAGACTATAACATGCCATATTCATAACAGCTACACATTTAATGTTACTTCTGAATAGAATTGCAAAGAAAACTTAATTCAAACATATATATATAATATTTATAATAATTAATTACTAATATATTTATAATATATATATATATATTATTATATTTATATATATATAATATATATAATTAATTAAATATTATATATTATTATATATAAAATAATATTTACGATTAATATAATAATATATATATGAAAATTATATTAAGATATATATACATATATAAATATTATCATATATATAATATAATAATATATATATAATATATATTACTATATTTTTGTAATTCTGAGAATATTTGCTAGAATTTAATATTTGACATTAATATTATTAGAATAATTCTGAAGCCTACTGACCTCACCGTAACTATACACCTACCTAAAATTAAACTTAACTAAATTAAGGTAACTATAACTAAACCAACTATCAAATACTACTAACTTATTATCACCTAGAAATGTAAAATAAAATCATATCGCCCACCAACATCTCTATTTAGTATCATAATGACTGGAAAATTTTTTGTATCCAATCCTTCCGATCTCTGACGTTACTTTGTCACCAGTTGTCAACCTGACAGCTAATTACTCTACTAATCAGTTTTATAAGTATATGTAGTATTTTATTTTAATATATTTAATTAATAAATATTAATAATATATAAATTATACTTGATATAATATATTTCATAATATTATATATATATATAATAATTATATAACAATATAATAATATAATTAGTATTTTTATTATTAAATAATAAATAGAGATTATATTTATAATATGTTTAATTATTATAATAATATTCATGTACAAATACTTATATTTGATAAATGTTAATTTTTAGGTATAAGCAATATGATAACACAACTCAGCTCACCTCCGCAGGTAGTACATTAGCCCTGTCGTATGAATATGTAAGTATACTAAATTAGCCTAGATGATATTAATATCTATATTATATGATATATATTATATATATATATAATCATTTTATTGCTATAATATTTATATGGATATATATTATTATAATATATAATATATATATATTATTTTGATATGTATTATATATTTAATATAATACAATACTATAATAGTATTAATCATATTATATATTATATAATACTATATATAGTGTAATTGAAAAGTTTTCCTTTTGAACTTCAATTTCTATGGCAATAAGAAAATCTAAATGTTCGCTTAATATTTTATTTAACACTCCTCTTTCGACTTGTATCCGATCAAGGAACTGTAAAATATTTTAAATAAATAAAAATTTAATTTAAAAAAAAAAAAAGATATCGAAAGTAAATTTTTATAAAATTCAAACTATCAAAAAATTCAAAAAATTAAAAATCTTGGAGAAATGATGTAATAAAGTAAAAAACTTATTTTAAAATATAAAATTATTCCCAATTATTGTAAGCACTATAAGCAATAGTAAACTCAAATTAAATATCACATAAAAAAAAACACATATCAATATAAAATAATAATAATAATAATAATAATAATATAATAAATATATTATAAATAATAATATATAATATACATAATAATAATAATTAATATATAATATAATAACTAATACATATCAATAAATATAATAATAATAATAAAATAATATAAGATAATAATAATATAATAATAATATATAATAAAAAAAAAAAAACAAATATAATAATAATAATAATAATAATAATAATAATAATAATAATAATAATAATAATAATAATAATAATAATAATAATAATAATAATAATAATAATAATAATAATTTTTGAACAAGTTTCGATCGCTGACAAGGTGCATTATTAATTTGTAATATAAATTCCTCTTCCCCAAACAAATTTTTAGCACTAATTAATTTAGCACTAATTTAGCACTAACAAATCTTATTAGTCAGATCATGAAGTTATTTGGTCATTATTCATCGTTTTCTGTAGATATGTAGTCTACCAACTTGACATACATTTCCAGGTCAAAACAAAAATAATGTGCTTGATTGTTGTTAAAATGCAACATCTCAAATTTTTTTTTCCAGATGCCAATTATTAATTTTCTGAATGATTACTGAATAAATTCTTCTCTTCCGTTGGTTGGGTTAAGAGAAATTTTCTTCATGCTTTAAATACTCTCAGATTATTTTCTAAGTGTCTTCTTCTTGCTGTGCTTGTAGAATTTATTCTATCGTCACCTCGCTTCAATATTGAAAGCAGTTCAGGGTTTGTAAACTATTCTTTGAGCTTATATAAAATTTTCTTTTTCTGCTGACTTTCTAGGTCGTCCTGAACTTGTGTTATAGAAAATTTTTCCTTTTCTTTTATATTGTTAATATTCGAGATGTTGTGCTTTTACTTAATGAAAGTTGTTTTGCTATAGAATGTTCGAAACAACCTCCTTCCGAGAGCTTGATCAGAGCAAGTCACATGCCTCGTTCTATAGCCATATCTTTGATTGTCTAATGCGTGAATAAAACAATCGGCGAACTTCTCGCATTTGCATAACGTCAGAACTAAGCCAAGGCCATAAATCGAATTGCTCGGTTAAATTAATGAAATTTCTGTTCGGTCAAATTGTTCTTCTCTGAAAACTAGTTTGAATACTTAATTTATGTTTTCTTAGGGACAGTTTTTGAATTATAAAACTTTAAGAAATAAATACATTGCCTAAATATAAAATGATATATAAAATGAAACAAAGTATCAAAAAGTGGTCAGGAGCATGAAAAATGCACAAAACAAAAGGGTGTCCCATTTTTTTTTGCGCACCACTGTACTTAATATGAGAGTTTTTTGGGTTATTGTAACATATCAGTACATTTGATGTTAAAATTTTTATGTAAGAGAATAGTAATTATGTATTATATAATAAACGAGAGAGAGAGAGAGAGAGAGAGAAGAGAGAGGGAGAGAAGAAAGAAAGAAGAGAGACAAGAGGAGAAGAGCCAGAGAAGAGAGAGAGAAAAGAAGAGAGAGAGACGAGAGAGAGAAGAGAGAGAGAGAGAGAGAGAGAGAGAGAGATAGAGAAGAGAAACAGAGAGAGAGACAAGAGCAGAGAGAGAAAATAAATAACTTGAATTGCCAAGACCTAAAGAAAATTAAATAATATTATGAACTCTGATCGGATCACTATATCTAGTCGATAAAAACGGATTCCCAGTTTGATATATCATAAATAAATTTCGTAAGCCTCTAAAATTCCCTTTACTACTACAAAATTAATCTATATATCTTCTTCGCCCATTTTCAACCTCCTAATATATAAACTTCACATCATATTCTACACTGCATAGTTTCTTTTTGCGAGTTCATTGTAACATTCTTTGGGACATTTATCCAATGTACAGTTCTTTAAAAATTATAACCTTAGTATTAATACTCGTTAACTGACATGTAATACAACTGAAACAGGAATCTTTCTATTCGCACTTAAAAAAAAAACATATATATTAAATATATATGGCTTTTATTTAACCAAATTACGCAAGAACCCTTAAAGTTTTTATTTTTTTTCTTACATATCTCTAAATTGTCCTTCAAAATTTTGTACTAAAGTAAATACGGAAACGATTATTTAGCGAAAATAACAGTCCAATCATTGAAAGTTAAATATTATTGGAATTTGATTCATTGCCAAATCTCTTCTTGTCATTAATCAATGTTTATATTTCCTTACAATAATCTTAAACATATACAAAATTAAATGTACGTGTTTATAAAAAGGACCAGATAATATATCTCAAAAAAAAAAAAAAAAAAAAAAAATCATGTGTTGTTTAAATAATTTTAAAAAATGGAAAATCAATTTTTAATTAACTCTATTTTTGATTATTATATTATATTATTATTAAATTATTCATGTTATATTATATTATTATTTATAATTATATTATTGTATTATTGTTCTCTTTTCAGCTTATATTTATTATATATATTATTGTTATTGAATATTGTGCTTACTTTTAAAAGATTATTTCAGTCATAAATTTTCCTTTTATTGTTTTGTGAATACATTTTAAGCACCAAGATGATTATTATTATTTTTTTTTCCAAATTCTACAATCGAAATATTTTACTTTTAATAAAGCAAACGTTTAGAATTTAATTAATGATATCGTACAATATTAACTCTCTATTATAAACTATTATATTATATTTATTATTATTTTATTTTATTTTATTAATATATTGATTATTATTATAATATATATATATATATATATATATTATTATTGTATCTATCACTAAAACCTAAAACTTAAGACTAAGACTAGATTTAACTACCTCTCGTTCAATATTATTTTATTATTATAATCATTTTATTTTGTTGATATATTATCACCTTCCCATTCAAACGGCTCCAAAGCTTAATCCTAAACAGATGGAATTTCGCATTCTCATAGTAACATTTTTCTTTGTGGATCATTTTAGATCTTATAAACTTCTATTCTAAAGCAATCAGCTGTATATATATATATATATATATTATATATATATATATAGTATATAATATATAAGATAAATTATTATTTAATATCTTTATGGTTAAAGGAGATGAGCTTTGAGATTTTCCTGAATTATATTTTATTATTTTTTATCTGGTATTTCTTAATTATATGATTTTTAATATAAATCAAGAACCTATTTAGTAGTCCCCGTTATTATTTTTATTTGGGGCTTCCTCATTATCGCTGATATGTTTTTCTTCTTGTCTTAATACATTTAAGTAATATACTATATATATATATAATATTATATATATATATTATTAATTATATTATTATACTAATTAAATATTAATATATATATAATATATATAGATAATATATATAATTATTAGTATATATATTAATATATATTCATTTTAGTTTTTAATTAAGTATTATTATATATTATATATAATTCATTATATCTTATTATATTATATATAAATCATATTATATATTATAATTTATATATTATATAAAATATATATTATACATATATAATATTATATATATTATAATATACTATTAATATAATAATCAATAATTATATTATTTATATATATATATTGAATAATTAATATATTATAATTTATATTAATATATATAATATATATATATACGATAAATATATATTATAATATATATATATGAATTATATATATGATATATTTATAATATTACTATATCTTATATATTTATTAATCATATATATATATATATATTTATCTACACCAGATAGAATGTAATGATAGCATAGGAAAGAATGTTAGATTTGCGTATTATCTGGACTCATTAGCATTGAGAAAAAAAATTATTATATTATATTTATATATAATATTATTATATATATTATATATATATATATAATTTAGTATTATAATTATATGATTATAATATAATTAATTATATATTAATATATATATATATATTATATATATAAATATATATATATATATATAATAATTATTTATAGTATATAATATATTATGATATATATATATACTATATTATATATATTATTTTATTAATTATCTTATATATTTATAATATTTATATACAATTTATATATATATATATTATAGTATATAATTATATATATATAATTTATATGCTATAATCATATATAATATATATTGTATATTTAATATATATTATATATATTATATAAATTATAATAATATTATAGATATATAATTTAACTATTATATTTAATATATTATAATATTAATATTATATATATATATGGTCAATATAATTAATTTAACAAACCCAATCATTCCACCAATTTTAATTAAATACAATTAAGAAAACAAATCAAATTAAAATAAATACTTTATATATCTAAAATACTTTTTACTATGTACATGGAAAAACGCATAAGAGTAGTAGATATGGGATTCCTCTTTTAATTATATATTGTCTTGTATTGATATAATTTATTTTTTTTAACATTTTTATCTTACTACTTTATTTTTTTTATTTCAATATTTTTATGCCAGATAGTCCGGCGCCGTTTTTCCCTTTTTATTTCCCGCTCCATTCGTAAATGCCCCCGGGGAAAGGTTCCAAAGCTGTTCGGTATTATGCCCACAAAAAATCCTTCGGTTATGCCAAAGACCCTATATTAATGATTATATAATTTAACTTATATATATTAAGAATATAATTATATATTGTTTATTTTTAAGACCTGCGCGTACTAGCCTTTTATTATGACTTAAATCCTGTTAGATTACATATAAAATCAGATTTAGTAGTTACTATATATGATAATACTGATTATACAATGTGTAAATAATGATACCGTTATTACATAATATAAAGTACTTTAATATTAATATACTAAAAACATATTACCAATATAATAACGTTCTTATAAATATAATAAATCTTTATTTAATTAATTATATAAACATTTACAATAAACTTTTATATATATAGACTTATAATAATCTATATTATTAAACTTTTATATAAAAAGAGATTTAGAATAATATATAATTTAAAGATATGTAATAACTTATTTATACTTATATTATTATTATTTTTTCAAATTCCTTTAATATACATATATAAACATATTACAATAAATACTTTAATTACATTAAATTAATCTAATTAATTTACTTATAATAATAACTATGAATGTACTTATATATTAATTTAATTACAGAATTATATAGGAATAAAAGTTCATATTTTTTTAAAACTTATATATTAATACATAATACTCTAGTAAATCGTATATAATTTAATCACTATTATAATATAAAGTAAATTAATAAGTACTATATATTAAACAATTTATAAAATATGTAATTTAATATATAGTATCTTCAAAATTACTAAACCTTTTTCTAAAATAAAAAATTATTTAAAATACATTATTAATCATAATAATAAAATTCAATATTAACGATATAATTTGTTTTTAATTAGGATTATATATACAAATTTCTGGTTTTTCAAAAATTTAATCACAACGTAATTTAACACGATACAATAAGCATCTTTTAACTATATATAATAACAATCCAATAATATCCTACACGAAATTAAGTATGTCCTTTTGTATTAACAAAATATAAGTAATAATATTTATATATGTTATATGTCCAACTTTAATGATTAGCCTCACCAATAATAAATGAAAAACTGTAGTATTATATAGATAGAAAAGTATAGGTCCGTATAGAAAGAAATACAGGTTGTTAGGATAGAGTACATTTATAATCAAAACATCAATATATACCTGATATGGCAAATTATATATGTACTGTATAATATATTCAGTGATAATCGGAACTTTCAAATTTTCCATAGACTTATGATTATATACAATATTAGTATAAATAAAACTTAATACTTTATGAATAAACTATTGTTCTTAATGAGAAATATATATATTCATGTATCGATTTTCAGTAAAATATTGCCCTATTTAACTCAAATAGTAATTTGAATTTAATATAAATTTGAATAAGGTGTATGAATATATATAATGGTAATGTGAGTATATGTGGGTATATTATGACACTAGCCTAGCCTTCATGTTATAATGTAAAATTAAAATGTAAAGATTTTTGCAATTAATTATTAATATTGGTCCTACTTTTCTCTAAAATTTATTTAACTTATCTATATATTATTTTATCTTATTACATTGATTACTTATATATATATTTCTTTATCTTAAACTTGAATGAATATTATAGTGTAAAATATTTAGTGAAAACTTTAAAATACAAAGGAACAGAGTTATATAATATTGATTAATGTACTGCATAAGCTTTTAAATTAATATCGAATAACTATTATATAAATAATAAATACCTATTTAAAAATATTTAAATACTATGTTATACATATTATCATTTCTATATTAATTAAACTTTTTTATTAATATATATATCTCATGCTTAGGCGATATAAACTTTTATTTGGTAAAACTATAACAGTTAACAACAGGGTTGATAATTAAAATAAAACTTTTTATATAGAGCCGGGGTTTATTTAAACATCTAGACTACTTTAATATAGTTAGATAATACTTATTAAGGTAATATATAGATATCCTCTTATAAACCCAATATCAAAAATCTATTAGGATAAGACCAATACACTGATCGCGGTTGTGAGGTGAAGCTATTATTTAATCATCTTCAACATATAACATCTATCAGGGCTGAGTAAATTTAAAGACATTTTAATCACTAAACTTTATATACAACGTTTAGTAGTCCTTCAAACATGGCGTTAATGCAAGTATATAGAGACTGTTAAACAAATAAAAATGACCTAGTTAAACCCCTAGTGTAAACCTTTTAGCGAACCATCTCAACCACCTTGTACAAATAGCTAAAAAATGATAACGGCCGTTTGTAAACCGGAAATAACAACCTACTGACAAGTGATATAACCTCGCTAAATTCATAACTTTCATATAGCCAATATAGGACCGCCCTATAAGATACATATGACAATCTACTTCTTCAGCCACGCTAATATCTACACGAACATCTTGCCACCTTATCGGAATCAACCATTAAAGGTTAATAACCAAATGCCGGATCCCTATGTGAAGAAGACCACTCTAGAATCGTATACTAAAGACTTTATATAAGAAAACCTTTTATTAAATATTAAAAATGCTTTTAAATAATTAAGATTTGTATACCATGAATTCGTTGACAAACCTTTTATAAGCCTCAGTATAACCTGGAATATCTAATTATAAAGCATTGTTAAATAATGGATATAATAGCTCCTTTGAAGTGAGGATGTCTGTCACTTACCAGGATTAATCCCGGGTTCCTCACGCAAGTTGATAATGTCGAGAAGCCTGATTTTACATCACTCGTAAACCTGAACTTAGTAAACTATCCACGGTGTGTTCTAAATTGAATCCAGTGAATAAACTTCAACACCGATATAAAAAACATTTACATCTTATAGTTACAAGCCATAGGTGAATTTAAGTACACGTACTCAAGATTACACCGACAGATACCTCAGTCCTAAGTGAACTAATACTCCGATAGCTCCACGTCGAAAGGTGTTATCAAATAGAGACTAACCACATGACCATCAATGTAAAAGTTAAGTAAACAACCCACTTCAAATACCTCGGAGTAATCAATATTTAAACTGATTGTAACCATAGTTAAATAATCTAGCAAAATCTATAAATCCATGAATCAGCGTTTACTAAATAATTAGTATACCCGATAATAATAATAATAACTCCGATTAGAGAGTGGAGTGTGAATATCTAACCCAATAACTTAAACAGTAGATTATGTAATAACGGTCGAACAATACAAACTGTAAACATGAAATAAATAAGACGAGCATGTTACCACTCTTAATCTACAACAAGACTCTATATGCTACCAGATCAAAGAAAGGCTAGACGATAGTATATACAATCTAAACGCTACTGATATCAGAGAAGAATCAGACGTCAAATATACAAAGATACCCGGCCTTAGAATAGAGGTACGCGCCTAATAAACTGTAATTTACCATGTAACACTTGGATCATAGGATTTAATCCAAACCTCTTTAAAACTACAACAGAACATCTCCGCCTAGTGCACTGCTGTTACCTCGTACTTATAAGGTCTAAGCTGAAACTGCTTCTTATTCCTATTGAATATATAATAATAATAGTGTGACATATTGAACACTACCTTTTTATCAATATTAAACGGTTTTACAAGTACTTACTTCGTTACTCCATTAATAATCGTGACTCTAGTCGATGATGAATGAAAACTATTGTACTAATAAGTATTTTAACTAATTATCCAAATTTTCCAAAATCTATGTGTATACATTAAACTTACATACATCAACTATCTGATCTTAGGACGTAGGACTTCACAACAAAGGCATTCTTAAATCCGAATGTGATAAATATAAAACGTTGATAGTATAATATCACCTCAATTAGCCGAGCTTATAATACTTATTTTACAATAAACTATTTCATCCAATTAACAACATTATAACAAATGCACGGCGAGATTTTTACATCAACTTTGCTAAATAAACTTTAACTATAATAATCTTTAACCATAAACATTGAATTTAATATATAAGTAACATATATGGTTATTACTACTGAAAACAGTCTAGTCTCAAGTTGAACATGGATCCATCCTTTAACAAATAAACCTAATACATGCGTTCCTTTACTAGTTATAAACACTCTTGACTCAATATAATCGATTCGTGAAGTGAGACATAATGAACTGGCAGTTATATACATGTAGAACTATTTACAGGTAAAACGAGTCCATCTGTTCAAATAACACTTCTAGTATAACTTATATAACTTGACGACTCAGAGCACTCCTTATATAAACTTCATATCGTCTCATACATTAAACTTTACTCGATAAAACTATGGGTAGACACAATAAACTCTTTTTCATAGGTGAAATTATAACATAAAATAAACCTAATTAGATCAAGAGACTAACTTCTTATCTCATTCATATATCATATCGTACATTCATCACATTTGTGTTCGTTAAGGATTGGAGCGAATTAACTTTAATTAAGTATTTAAAGCTGCTATTATAAATCATTATACATACGCATAACAATCTGTGTGATATAAACACTATGACCATACTCGTACTATGCGTAAAGACGACCTCCGGCGACCATCTCTATTATATTCTAACTACTTAGTCATTATATAGTATAGAGAGACTTTCTACTGCTAAGGATAAAGATCATACATGAACTTTCCTTTCAATAACTCATTAAACTTTATTGATATAATGCCTTATCAATATACATATTCGTACATCACTCGAGTCTTAAATATCTTTATGATAACTTAGTAGTATTTACATCTCAATAACAACTTTAATTATGACTATCACTGAAACTGTGATATAATAACATACCTGTGGATAACTACTTAAAACTCTTTAAACATATGATGTGACGACGCTCACTACTTAGTAGTTTACATAACCTTTGCACCTCTGAATCAAGTATAAGACGGAAAGATCTGTCCGTTAAACTTTACAAAAACTGTACTAGGCGATCAATCTATAAACTGTCTCTGACATATGATATAAAGCTATATTGAGCTCCTTCATTCTTAATATAAGCAAATTTAATGCAATGCATTACTACTTTACCAATAAAGGCGTGATAAGTACACGTATATTAATAAATCCTCTTACATATATAAGACTTTTGATACCTGATAGTGTTTACATATAATCGTGGAGAGAGAGCGATAGTCATTTATAAGGTAAAACCACGCTATATCATAACGTTATTATCAGAGCTAATACACTCATTCGTGAGTGACCTCTATAGTCGAAATCTTTGATATCATAAACTAATAGCTGAGAATAAACGTGTAGAAAATAAACTCGTTACTCAATGGATGATAAATATATCATTATCTATATATACACTATATATCTATAACATTTGATATCTATGACTGTTATATCTAAGTAAATACTTTACATGATATATTAATCTTAAATATTTATTTAAGAATATATTATTAGTTATAAACTCTCTGAAAAAAATATATAATATAATACATATATATAAATAAACAATATATAAATAAAAACTTTTACATAAATATATATATAAACATTACATGAAACTTTACATAAAATTTTAAATAATTAACATTAATATTATTGATTCGTTGATAGGTTACACTGTTGCCACATCCAGACATTTAAATGAGCAACTTAAATATATTATAAAGTTTGTTATTTACTATTTAGAAGATAAATTTATTGACAGCAAATAACTATTTTTATTTAAACTGTTAAAAAATATACAACTTTATATTTATCTATTGCTGTATATATAACTTTAATTAATTCTATCTTAAATCCTTTAATTATAATAAGAAACTTTATTATATTAATGCATTATACTATATATAATTAATAATAAACCTATATTATGTATAATAAATATAGAAAATGATTAATTAATATTTCCTTTATTTGTGGTGTATAGTTAATAGATGTGCTTTTAAATGCCATACAATGAAATTTAATACGACACTCGCTGATTTTTTTACACCTTCATAAATTAAGTAAAACAAAAACCACGAATTTTTTAATTAAATGCAATTTAAAAATCCACTAATATATTGTTCTAAAGAAACAAACCAGCTAATACAGATGATCATTGATAAATTTAAGTACCCGTTCTTTGTTTATTTTCAACCCAACTTATAACCAAAAAGCTAAATTTACTGGCTTTATTATCAGCATGCGCCTTTGAATTTCATGTTGTTTCTCACGTTCATTTGATAAATCCAACCCTCATATCAAAGGAGTATCTTAACAGGATGTTGTATAACCAAACCCTTTTGCTTCTTGTTATTAGGATTATGGCGTAATAAGTCTAAATAAAAGAATGTTCATGAAAGCCGTGTTAGATAAGCATTTTAGCTCGTAAAACCTAATGTGATTTCTAAATAGTTATGATGACGCATGCAAGGCGAACTGTGTACGCAATGACGTTTATATGCCCGTGTTGTGAGATCTATGGTATTTAATAAAAAATAACTAAAATAATAATTAATAAGAATTAAATATAAACATACGAAATAATATAAATATAATTATTATTATACAATAATAAAATTTATACAATTAATAAGCTTTCAGATATTATTAAATCTATATATGAATTATTTTCAAAAACACAATATATTTAAAATCAATAATTATAAGTTATAAACATATAAACGAAATTTATACTCATAAACTTAACAATGTAGACTATTTACATATAAAACTTTACATATTTTCTTAAAGAATAAATTACCTTGTTTTACTATAAATCGTGTTAAATAAGGCTTTGAATACCATATAAACTTTACATAAACGATTTTTCAATAGAAATTTACGCTTATATATCTGAACATAATCTCTAGTATCACTTTAAGGTAATCATTGTGATATATACTGTATTATATTATAAACCTTTATTCTTAATAATATAAATTTATAGATATCATCCTTGTATTAAATCTTATATATAAGTAAACTGATTATATATAAAACTATTTTGCTGAAATGAATATATACATCAGTTCGCTAGGCTAATAGAGTCTGTTAGTATTAATTAAAACAATTAAGTTGTAATATAAGACTTTTATCTCTATAACAAACTTTCTATTACATAAATAATCTTTATTCACACTGCAAATAACATATTTATAACAATAAACAAGTTTACATATTAAATACTTATTATATTAATAATTAATAACATAACTTAAATTATCAATGTATTAATGGTTAATATTAATGAATAGAATAATAGATAAATCTTAATATATTAACCTTATTAATAATAAAACTATAAGAAACTCTTTCAATATTACTTGGGAAACTAAAATACTTAATACTTTTATTTATTAACTTCAAAGATACTCGTAGTCACAATCATACTAATAATAACAAGCATATATATCATAACACGTTCAATGGCAATAAACCTACTTAAATACTACTGTATACAAACAAACTATACTTTAACGTCTATAAATAACAATTATACATCTAAACAAACTTCACATATGACAGCGATAATAAATAGTCAGTAACTAAACAGAGAATAACTAGCATGAACTAATTCTCTACAGTAAACTTTCAACAAATAATATGAACAATACTCTAGCATGTAAAACTACTGAATAAATATAAACATATAATATTTTAATACAATAATAATGTAACCAGGTCATTAAATCTTTTGACAAAGGCAACAACAAAACCTCATCTTTTACACAATTATTTACCCTATAACTTAAAAATTATTAATAAATAGAACGCTCCTAGTCGAGTAAAGAAAATTTGAGCTTCATATTTAAGCTTGCATATAATAACTTAACTTAGATCATATGAATAAATCGTTAGAATAGGAGAGGATTAATTAGAGCGGTTAATTGGCTATGGAGATCTTTGCAATAGTAACCTGATTTACCTGTTTCTAGGGTATGTGATATAACCAAACTTATACTAAACATATTTATATATAAAGTTGTAAATAGGCAATTCACAGGTTATTTGATTATTTGTGACGTTATACTTCTACTCATTAGTATAATACTATTAGTAATCTATACATACATTAATACAGTAAACCCCTGTGTTACCCATAAGAATACTTTGAATAAATTACAGGCCAGGATTAAAGTTTCTAACTTTCAGTATTATATGACGAGCTCTGTTTAATATCAACTTTTTGACAGATATATAAACTCTTTAACATAATACTTATTACTTGAATGACGATAATGCTAGTTTTTCAGTACTATGATAAGTACATATATAAAATTTATACCATTTAAATCTATTAATCACATAAGATGACAGTAGATAATTTATATAAGCGTTAATAATAACATATAGTAATAATAAAAACCTTAATGTAAGCTCAAAATAATAAAACTCAAGTCATAAATAAAATAAAATAACAAATACAAACAGTTATTTAAAATACCTGTAAAAATCTTCAATTACTTTATATATAATAACTTATATTAAATATAAATCAAATACAAAGATAATTGTATCACAAATTAAATATACATATACTAACAATAAAGCCAATTACTATTAAATATAGAAACTAACAACTATAACATTTTAATTTATACAAGAAAAAATATCATATACAATAATAATACTTAAAGAATATTTAAATTCTTGGACAAGCTTAAATAATATATAAACCCATATAACAATTAACCGTATAATTGATGTGATATTAGTAACTAATTGTATAATATAAATCTATGTTGCAAAATATAATATTAACATTAGATCCTTCATCAAATGAAACGAACAAGTAGCTATATAAATGAAATTAAACAACATGTATTGTACACTTGTGATGTTAACTAAACACATCATTTTAATGAGATATAAACAGCTTTTATCAATGATAAAAGGCGTGCTATTCAAGAACTAAATTATATAATATCTAGTAATAGTATGATCCAGAGCTAATGTTTATTAAGTAAAAGACTGTCTATAATGCCAACTAATATACATAGTATAATTGTTATGTTAAGACTATGTGAGTGAATGTTAAATGTGAGTGTGTGAATCCTGTAGGTTCCAGTATAATTATAATACGTATTTTCTATATAAATACATAATACTAGCGATATATAAACTTAGTTATTACATATCAATACCAATCTTACCTAATCTAACTACAATCACTTTACTAACATCATACTATAATATAAGAACTCGAGGGCGTACGTGCACATCGAGCATGGAGATGGTATATCAGATTAGAGATCAAAGAATAATGAGATGCGTATGAGTGATATGCCAGGATAAAGTGTAAGTAGTCAGCATGAATAGTGTATGATAATTAAGAATACCAACTTTCGATTTAAGATATACTATGTGTAAGCCAGATTTACCATCACTATTATATAATACAGTTGTAAGTGTACATCGTGAAAAGTAACGATATATAAAAGATAAAAGTCAATGAAAGGAGAATAATAAGTATAACATGCGAATGATAACCAATAAGCTACGAGTAAAATACGCACTTTAGCGAGAATAACACTCGTGTCTAACCATATAAGATAATACTGTTTGACTTCAAATGAAAAAAATACATAATACATAAATGAATACAAATTAAAGAACTCTACGTTAGTAGTGATAAAATCATTTAATGATGAGTAAAATATACAATAATATCATAATAAAAATTCATATTACAAATGTTAATAGACCGTTGTTAAAAACGTGAATATTGAAATGATAATATATATTCTAAACGTTTTACGAGGTAAATCTTAAGTGATATAAAGATTATATTATGTAAGCGTAGATGGTAGTAATGAATAATAGATTAGAAAGAGTTGTAATAAGTGTGGAGGATGAAAAGATGCAGTGTAGGTACTCGAGTAGTATAGAAGGCGTGTGAGTGAGTATGATAATAAATTCATATTACACTAAACTTTACATAATATAATATAATTTATATAATTAGGTACATAAATAATTTAGGTGATTACAATAACTATATATATAATAAACTTTAAATAAATGATAAATAACTATATATACAAAAATTAACATTATATCAATTATAATTAAAAATTAATCATAATATATATACTCATAAATAAATACAATAAATTAATACATTAAATAACATTACCAATTAACTAACCTTTAATGTAATGCCTATAATAAAAAAAACTAAAACTTAAGTATTGAAATATACTATTCCGGATGGAACATATTTATATATGGAGGCGTTATCATGTAAACCTTTATATTAAACAGTTAATTATATTAATACCTTTCTATATAATACTTATCCTCTTCTTCATAGATTTATCTAATAAACGATTATTGGAGAGTCAAGCTAATATATAAATCTCGTTATAACACTTATCATGCCTTTGTCAAAAGATATTATTAGTGACCTATATATTACTAATATAACGTATTATAATACCTTACGATTACTGCAACTCTTATATCATAAACACATTTTGTGATATGTCTTATGTATAATCATAAGAACTTGTATATATAATCTTCTATGAACATAATATAATGCTTGTACAAATTAACATTCCGTTCGTGACATATATACCATATACGGTCTTGTCTTTACATGTTCTTGTACATAGAAACTGGTGAGTATCATAAGCATATTAATACATCAGATCTCTTTACGCGATAAATATCCGGTTTTAACATAACTACTTTTGAATACAGCTATACTAAGACTTTAATAACTATATGTTTCAGACTCAATAGTTTCCATTTAACATAAGAGAACTGTCTATAACAGTGATATGAGATTGCAATTTTACATACCAAAACTGTCTCTATTTGATCGGTTAAATCACTGCTATGGGCTATATTAGACGTGACGCTATATGAGGCAATATCTTATAATTAGATCATGAGTTGTACATGATCGTTTAATTGTGTGAAAGCCAAATTAAATAAATTAACTATATTAAAAATATACTCATATATTAAAACTTTTACTCAAACTTAAATTAATAAAATAATAATAATTAATATATATTAAACTCATTCCTACTTAAAATTTATTAAACCATAAATTTCAATTTATAAAAAATGGCAGTTTAGGACCTGTGGACAAGGTCTGTAAAGTTATTACCAATAATCTTATATATATTATAATAATAACATATTAAGTATAAATTTAAATAAATCAATTATAAAATAAATAATATAACTTGAACAAATGTTAAACCTTTTATAATTAATAATATATAACTGTTATATTTAATTACGAATTACGAGATAAAATATACTGTCATTATTACGATATAACAGTTTACTATTAGATACTTATATGCTCTAATGCAGAACTATCATATAATCGACTCGCGTTATAGCTTGAATAACTATCTTATTAATTTATCGTTTCCTTGTTATGTGATAATAATACTAGTTGCTTATAGTGAAACTTGTTAATGCTCCATGAACTTTAGGCTATAGTTAGAGATATATTATAAGAAACATGTTTTTGGTTTAATTTATATTATATCTATATATAATTATTATAACACTATATGTAATGGAAATAGTTCAAAGCCAGTTAGATATAAACTTTAAATTAATATATAATTAGACTTGTAAGTATATTTAAAACTTTTAAATGTATTATTGAACTTTACACCAAAAAGTAGTTAGAATCATTTATTATTTCATAAACTTTTATGAACATAAAATAGTGTCTTTCTACAACTATTTGTAACCTAATTACTAACTTTTTAACAATATCATAAACTATATTTTTAATATAAATCCTCTTACGGTGGTTATCGCGGATTGAGTATTAAATATTAGCCAGTATAAACTCGGATCTATGTACAAAACTCAGTAATCTGAGATCAAACCATATAACTAATAAACACAACATATCTAAAATTACTAACAAACTTCTATACTAAACACTTATACTAATGTTAGAACTCTTCATCATTAAACAAAATCGACATCAATAACAATACTATAAAGTTGTTCCACACAAAAACTGCATGCTTAATATATATAAACATCATAAAGCGACATTGAAAACACTTTATACCTTCAACACAATAACAACTAAAACACATAACACAGTCAAAATACCTCAGTTATTATATTTAATCAATTGTTATATAAAACTGGTATATACATTATACTTGAAAATGATTGTCTGAAGAATAAAATACATTGATTTACTAATACTCTAATATAGTAACTTTATAATAAATACAATTTTAATACAAACACTCTCACGAATAAATGAGCGTGGTTATGACAAGGTAGAACTAATTAGCAGTTGAGCGATACGTGTTCTTATTCTCGAATCAATCTAAGACATTTTAACCTATAAACTACTTATTTATAAACAATCAATCTCCTTTTATACATAACTAGTGTATCTAATTAAAAAGCAATTGCCATTAAAAAAATGTTAAGTTCTATTAAAATAATCATAAAAAGAATTAATTTTTTTAGTAAAACAATAAACATGTTAATTATATTGCTGTGAGAAAAATATGAAAACTCTATAAAATATATATATATATAAAAGTGGATAAAATTCTTGTGGTATCATAACATTATGATATATGCAAAACTTATGTAAACTAAACTTTAATACAATTAGGAATTCAA
Organism: Trachelipus rathkii; assembly: GCA_015478945.1. Lineage (NCBI taxonomy): Eukaryota > Metazoa > Arthropoda > Malacostraca > Isopoda > Trachelipodidae > Trachelipus > Trachelipus rathkii. The sequence goes on from JABUQX010109483.1 coordinate 37,584, forward strand.
ATACTTGTATATATAACAATCAATAGTATCATAAACTTAAAAGTATATAACCTAAGTAAGTATATTAACACATTTTTATAATAGAATTACAACAATTGGTACATAAATAGTTTATAAAACAGCGTTTATAATGAATAAACTGTAGATATAAATATCTTAAATTAGAAAGATGCTTTAATGAGGTTACGTATTTAACTTTATATTAAAAAATACATTTAAATTACATTGCTATAAATAATAAACTTTATTACAATAAAAAATACATTTAAATTACATTGCTAGAAATATAATAAACTTTATTACATAAAAATTTAAATTTAAACGTTGTGGCTAGTTAACAGCGTACAATAAATAATGAACATAATTGTAATATTATTTGAGAAAATACTATATAATATTTATTACGCTAACAATAATATATTTTTTTTATATATATAAAATAATTCAAAACCTGAACATTAAAACAAATAACAAAAGAAATTATTTGATCATTTTGGATTTTATATTTCAATTTTTCATTAATGTATATTTTATTAAATGACTTTATATATACATATAAATACTATGATTCTTGAATTCTAATAAACTTTACTTAGAAACTTCATAATACTAGTTAATACCATCGTGAATGTATTAGGAAGAATCTCAATTTTGTAATATCGGGAATTTACATGAGATAGTTATGTGTGTGGAATAACTGTAGATATTATGATTTAACCACTTAGGTATAGCACTGCTTATATACATGACATAGTAATTAGGTATACAGGAAATAAAAAAGTATACCCAAGATACTAACTAACTTTATTTTCTAAGTTATACTCAATAAACACTAAATATACATGAATAAAATAAAAGTTAAGATAACTATAATATAATAAAACTTTCTTATTAAAAAAACGCCTGTAAATCACTTTTAGGGGCTTTTCGCATTTCAATGTAAAGCAATTATATACAAAAAACTTTTAAACAGTTAATAATACAAAATAAAATTATACAATATAATGAATATGACAAGCAAAATGAAATATTTATATACAAAAACACAAGTAAATTGGAGAAATTTAAAACAATTAGACCATAAAAAAAAATAGAAATAAATCTGTCAAAATGATAAATTACAAATCACAACCATTCGCTGCGGAAGCAAATATATATAATATAATTATTGGATAAGCTCGACGGCTTATACTCCAATAAAAGCATATCGAGTGATCAATGCTTTCGAAATATATAACCTAGAAATGTGTCAGTCTGGTATGAGCTTAAAAACTGTATACGTATAAATGATCTCTTACTATAAACTACTCAATAATCTCAATATATCTCATACGTATTACCTAATCAAACCCTTTTCACTCACTTACATAATTCCCCTTACTCATACAGATCCTATTCTCTTTCTACTGCTAATCTATATACAACTTCTAACAACTGTTATTACTCTATAATCCCCTAATTCTTATCTCTACATTTTATACTTATTATTCGTAAGTTAGTATAAAGTCGTGTCATACACTACATCCTATCGTGCGTGTGTGGCCGTAAGAACACACTTGCATCACTATTCACACGACCATATATAATGTTAATGTCCTGCATCTTGACCGCTTGATCACTACTTCACCTGCGTTTGCCTATTACCACCATTATATCTTCATCATTATACACACCTCCTGTTACATATATATATCTCTAATCCAGTCAAGTTCATGACCATCCCGTTGTCATATTTCATAATACACATCTCTATCTATTATAAAACATTATAATCAATAATTATACTTCATACTCCTAACATACTATAACCGTTACCTACATAGTATTAATATCCTTAGATTCTTGAGGTGTAACTTTATACTCACATACCACCCTATAATCAACCATACAGAATTACGCTCTCGTGCTATAGTAAGAACTGGACAGTCGCGTCTACATAAACATTGTCTACCTAACGGTTGTGACCCAGGATATAGACTGGTGATAGCGAAAGCTTAATACATGTAGCACAGTAACATAAATGTAGTGATATGATGAATAAACCAGTCTTAAAAGGGTTGCGCAAGTTGGGTTTAGCAATACAAGCTTTTATATATTAACGGGTGATCACATGGCAAAGCACTTCATATTGGAAACGCGTCTTATAAATAATATTAATCCGTCTAATTCAACATATATTATAAACTGCTATATAATTATATTACTTTACTTTTTGTTAATAATTAATTTTTTTTATATTTTCAAGTATCAAGATTAGGATTAAATATTCATTACAAACTTTGAATTTAGTGCAATTAATATTTCTTATAATAATTATTTTCTATAATATCTTTTGACAATATACTATCTTATACCAATTGATATTTTATATCATATTTGATAATAATTTACTTTTTATATCAATAAATCTTTCCATACTATAATATCACCCGTTATTCTCAAGGCATTACCAGACTTATTACTCATCCAAACCATTTAGTTCATTTCACAGGACTATTCAACAATCTTTAAACGTTACAGATATATACATAACTTTCATAGCATTTCAAAGGCTTTATCCGGAATCACTTCCCAGGATTCACTATATCGAAGACTTTTTTCCTCTAAGAGATATTCCGTTCACATAGTCATTTCTTCCGTAGTCAAACTTTAAGTACATACACCGTCTTATCGCATGTAAGCGCTCATTACAATAAAAAAACTCAATTATACTATAAACATCAGTTTACTTTATCTGCACCAGTTACTATTCAAAAACATAATAAACTTTAATACATTAACTTTTAACTAACAATTTATTAAATTTATAAATATACATTAAATTAGGCATTACATTACATTACATTAAACTTATTACGATTTAAACTTATGAATATATACATATATATCTTTTTAATAAAAAACTATTGGCTTTAAGCTTAACTTTATAATTATAACTTAAATATTTTGTACAAAGTGTAAGAGTTAAACTATAAATTTTCATAAACGAAGGAAGTATAATAACGCAATTATAGTATAAAATAGATTTTTAATATATAGAAAACATTTATATATTAATCATTTATTTATACTATTTAGTATCAAACTTTTAATATTTAAAACGTTAACATAATAACTTTATAAATATTAACAATATTATAAATAAAGTTTACAAATTTAAAAATATTTTTATGAGTGTTTATAAATAAGGAGTATGATCAGTATTAATAAAATACTTTATATAAGTAGATTATATTTATTTAACTGTTAATATTATAATATAATACTATTATTAATAAACTTAATAATTAAATATGCGATTATATATTAAACTTTATTATATATATTATAAACATTTAATTTAAGTTTATTGTTATATAGAAATTAATATAGAGTAAAATTTCTATTTCCAAAACTTACCTATAAAAACGTAGTTTATTCTTAATTGTGAACGAGTAGAATATAATTAATAGATACTGAGAGATATTACAAAAACCATTCGATATTTATAACTTGTAAATATAAACCATTATATACCATTAATATCAAACTTCTAACATAGTAAACAGATGAGTTTATAATTATGGATAAACTGAATTTAGTAAAGACAGTTGAAGTAAGCTATAATAATTTTTTACGTAGTCAATCAAGCTAATTATATAATTACTGAAATATACATTTATATATTTAAATACTTATGTATATATAGAAGAAACCTTTGTACATTATCAAGACTAGTCTATACGCATAATAAAGTAACTTGGATATTATAAATGCGAAATTTAAATACCATAAAACTACCGGTATAATAAAGCGCTGTAATACAATAAAGGGACTTATAAACATATATCTATACATTGAGATTGACAATAATATACTAAGATAAAACATTTACCTTATTAAACTTAATTATTACAACGTAAATAGTTTCTCTGATATATAATATCAGGATAATCCATAATGATGACTTAAGTAAACTTCATTACATCCTATATAAGCTGGTTCAATCTCAGAAACACTTTATAGTGTAGTTTTGTATACAACTTATATATAATACTACTCATAGCCAAACCTGCTTCAATTAACGCCAAATTAAACATAGGTACATATGTAATATCAATATTAATACACCTTAAACTATAACAATAAACTCACAATAAAGGATCAATTGTTCTAACATAAAACATTAATAGCATTAAACTTATCATTTTCAAACTTGTATAATATACATGATTAAAGTTGAAATATGAATATATTTATACCATTGCTAGTTTTAATGTATAATAACTTGTTATATTAATAAAGAACCTTATACCATAAAATCGTGTCTAACATGACAGTAATAGTTCATTATTCATCATGTTTAGCACTTTTTTAAATTTAAAACAGTTTACACTAACACCATTTAACAAAAAATCACACAATTTTAATATAAAAACGTTGTTACATTAGCAAAGACGTTGTAATTACAAATAAGTAAAGTAATTTATTAATAACATTTACCATAAACTTTTATCGTTAAATAACATTGTATGAACTTTATATTCTATCTATATACTTTAATTAACAATATATGACAACACAAGTATAATAGTATAGAGTATTCTTTACTATAAAACTAATATAGTCTAAACCCTTCACAACTTTCCTTTTTAATTCGATTATATAATTAAAACCTTTATTAAATACCTCCTGCCCAAACAGACGCGATATAAACAAATTTGGACCTCCGCCCC